>PVIA01008292.1:0-65808 GCA_004024845.1 Tonatia bakeri
ACTGAAAATAGAGAATTTTGTTTGTCAACATCAAATCCTATAGGCTATTATTACTATGATCAACAACCTTCATAATATCATTTTTAACGTATACTTAGCATTTGCTTGAAATCTGAAGAGTGACACTGATACAGATGCAGTAAAACCAAGTTTCACTGCAGTCGCTTGGCAGCTCCTACCTGGGGCGGGCCTTCCCTTTTCCCCTCCCCACTGCCCGGTTTCCACTGGAGCCACAGATGCAGCCCTGGCACAGCTATTCTACCCATCTATTGGTCAATGTCACCATTTACTGCTTCCAGGCTTTCAGCCATTGCCCATGCTTGTTTATGTCGAATTTTAATTTAGGACTCAGAAATGATTACTTCCCTAATAAAATTACTGGCCGGGAAACATTTAAGCTATACTCTTTCTTATATTTCAGTTGCACTAATGCTAACTTATGATAGCCAGTTTAGTATCAGGAATTATAGTGAGAGTCAAATAAATTGGTAATAATAAACCAAGGATCTACAAAGGTGTGGTTGCTGAAAGGAAACAGAGATAACCCCATACTGAGTTTTTACTGTAAGATTTCTTACTTCTCAAGAGTGACTCATTTTTTTCTTTGATGAGTGAGAAAAACCGGGAGCTCACCAGTGCCTCAGGCAAGAGAGTTTGAAGGTCTTCTTCGAGACTGAATGAAAGATAATAATCAAAATCTAGGTCACGATAGTATTTATTCTACAGAGAATTGTTTAAACTAATGCTTTAAATTTAAGTCAGGACACATTTTAATATATGATTCATACCATGCCTATCAGATATTCTTAATGACTGCATACATTGTAATCTTGTTTCAAGGATTTTACTTTGAGGAATTTTCTCACATCAAGTAGGACAGCCATTAAATTATCATTACAAAGATATCAAACTTCCTTCATTGCATCTATTTCTCCAGACACAGGTATGTGGTGTGGGCCTGAAAGCCTTAGAAACTTCAATGTACCTTTTCAGAGAGAGAATGAAAACAAAGGGTCCCTGGTCAGAAAAAAAGTAAAACAGAAGGAAAAAAGTGGCAAAAGAAAAAAGGCCCAGTCTGATGCACGATGAGGAAAGTTTTACCCTCAGAGGACCAGAAGGAAGACACAGCTGATTATCATCAGCTGTTAAAATTTGTAATAATTATTAAAAAACATAAGAGATTTAAAAATGATCATTAAATAGCAAATTTTTCTAAGATGGTGAACAATTGGTGGGGAATAGAATAATTATCTGTCATGAATACATTTGTATGAGAAAAATTAAGTTATGTTGCATATTATCTACATTTCAATGAAATCACTCTAGTTTCTATTACATGAGGTCTGTCCAGAAGGTATCCAGCCATGTAATATGAAAAATAGAGACATTTATTGAAGAAGACACAAGATACAAGAAACATTGTACAGAGGACAATGATGTCTCAGTCCCCTTCAAAGGAAGCACCTTCAGATGTCACACAGTTCTCCCAGTCACCCTCAGTAGCCCCATCATATTTTCCTGAATCTCATCAACAGTCTGAAATCCCTTCCCTTTCAACAGTGATTTTAGTTTTGGGAAAAGCCAGACGTTGCAGGGTGCCATAGCTGGCCTATAGAGGAGCTGAGTCACCTGGGTGATTTGATGTTTCACTAAAATCTCTGCAGGAGACATAATGCATGAGCGGGCACATTGTGGTGATGAAGCTGCCAATCACCAGTTGCCCAGAGCTGAAACCTTCAGAATCATTGGAATAGTTTCCATGGAGGAATGTTCAAGCTTAAAGCAAAATTTGATGTGGATTTATTGCTCCACTCACTCAGTCATTTTAAACTCGATGGCATATACACACTACACATGCTTACTCCACTGCCCCCACTGCCTAGCACAGTGAAGTCATCATTGTTCACACACGTGCATGCGAGCCCACTCTCCTTCGCCGCCAGATCACATCAATGTTGTGCAAACCATTCTCCTTATGTTAACAATGGCTGGACTTTTTCTGGACAGGCCTTGTATGGCAAATAAACATTTGGTACTTAAGAATATAAATGTGAACTACATGAAGGGTTTACTCTGGAAGTTTCTTTTGTCAATTTATTCATATAGATGATTTTGAATGCTGGCTCCCTATGAAGAAACATACAGCAGACTGCCAGTGAAATTAGTATAAGGTCAAAGTGAGTCCCAAAAACTCTGAGGAAGCCAACCTGCTAATATCCAGAAATTAAGAAAAACTAAGAAAACTGGCATTCTTTGACTAGAGAGTCTACACTGCAGGGCTATTTGCAAGGAAAAAAGAAGTATTTCAAGAGGTAACATAGCATGTTTGAGTTATGTTGGGATTAACAGTTAGTGTTATGTTAGAATCAAAGTTAGCATTTGCTCCATACTCAACCGTGAGGATGGAGGAGGAAGCCACTTCTGAATAGTAAGTACTTGGAAACCAGGAGGATGAGGCATGGCAACAGTAACTGGCTGCAGGGCTGTAGGGAAGGGGGGATTGCACAGAACTTCCAATCAGCTTCCTAATAAAGGGATGACTAATGGTCACAAAGACACTGGATAGATGTAAGGACCCCCAGTTGCAGGTAAATTTCCTAACTGCCAGGAGATAGACGGAAGTTTTCTAGGCAAATGGAGACATCCTATCCAAGTTACAATTAAAGAAGTTCAAGTCCAAAGAGATGAAATGATCACCCAGCTAAAGGTGATAGCAGAAGAACAAGGGCCATCCAAATCAGACAAAGTAGGCCTTTCTTTCCCACACTGCAAGACTGGCAATGTGTCAGCTCTCCTTCAGAGACTGGATGGAGCATCGAAATATACAGATAAGCCCACCACCTTTTCAGCCCACATGGTCAACCTTCCCCCTGGCTAAACCAGAGTAATTCAGAGAGAAGTCATATGACACCATTTATTTCTCATGGAGTTGTTAACAAGAAGTGAAATGGGCAAAAATCAGAAAAGGAGAGCACAGGATATAGAAAATCCACAAAGTGACTAATAACCACAATGTAACTGAATGTAAACACTAACACATATGTATGTCTGGTGTGGATCAAAAACCTTCACCACATTTCACAGAGAACCCAAGTGAATCTAGATCTGGTAGAATAATTTCTCTGGAATAGAATAATTTGTCAGCCTCTCTTAGAACCTACTAAAGGTTATATAAAATGGAGGCACTTTTCCCCTTATCACAAGTGGTACAGTTGTAAACTAAAAATAAAAATGGCCTTACTGGTGAGGCATTCTCATGCATGAGTCTGCCTTCCCATCCTCTGCATTGGACAAGTAAGCCAACAGATGGCCTTTAGACTGGAAGAGGAGTGTGATGTATTTCTGCACACACACACACATATAGACACGCTCCTGAGAAGTAGTTAGCCAGTTCCTTTCTGCAGTGCTGTCATTCAATCCATGCCAGCACAAACACAGGCCAAAGGGCCACAGCCCGAAGAGTATTTTCCTGAGGCAGCTAACTTTCCCTGTTGCCTTTCCTGGGCTAACAGCCTCACTCTGGGTGCATGGGAGCCCATCTTCCTAGATTCTCTTTTCTCTTAACCCTACCTTCCCCATCCCAGATGACCATTGGTCTTTAAAATTCTTTCCTCCCACCCTTCCAAGCGACTGCTCACCCCAATGACCAGCCTCTCCCTGCAGTTATCAATCATTTTCTTCTGGCTGTTTCTCCTGATAGCAAGGACAAAGAGGAGTTTTCTAACCCTGAGAGCATGGGCAGAGGGGTTGAGGAACAGGAAAAGACCTTACCCCCAAAGGCTCTGCCTTACAGTGGAATATCTAAAAGTGATCACCTGATAGCCCTACAAAAGTGAATCTTCTGGTGGCTTATCTCCTGTATCTACGAGTATCTATCTCTTTCCTGCCTATTCCAGATGTAAATTCTAGTAAAGGGGGTCAGAATTTCAAAGTAGAAAATTGATTATTCCTTCTGAACCATCCATTTGTGGGTGTTGCTATATAAGTTGAAGTTCTTTTGGTTAAAAATCTCTATACTATGTCAACCTGTTAGGATAGTGTTGTGTAACTTGATATCAACTCCATTATCAGAAAGAGAGAAAGATCCTGGATTTAATTCACCAGGCAGGTAAGGTCACATTACTTGTCTATTCAAGGCCCCCGGGAACATGGGCACAGGGTCCAAGACACCACTGTGTATTTCAGACCTCAGACAAAGTCTCCTGAGGGGCAGGAGAGAGAAATGGGCTCTGAAATCCAACCTATGTCCATGTCACTGCCTTGGGCCCCAGCCAGGGTTTCAGGGCCTGCAGACATATTTTGTCGCACAAAGTCATCTTCGGTTGGCCAAGCCTTGTGTCAGCTCGGTGAGCTGTCACCACTTTTCCCGAATGGATCCACCCACAGCAGAGGCCCCCTTGGGGAGAGCCAAGGCCTTGCCTCAACATCAGGTCTCTGCTCGTCTTAATGTCTGTAAATGAAGACATGAGATCAACAGTGACTTGTCAACGCTCCTTTAGCAGTGGAATCATTTCTTCAAACAAAGTCTGATAAACCGGGTGTCTGAATCAGGGCTGCTCTGGTTAAATTCTGGATGGGGTCTGACTGTCCCCCTCCCCCAAACCATGGTTTATTGCGGAATGTCATTGAAAAATTTCTTTGCTACAGATTATTTTTAATGAATCTTCAGAGTTTGAACCAAAGCAAAATAAATTTCTGCCAGAGGGCTACTCAAAGTTTCTTCTTAAACCACTGTCCAAAGGCACAAAATATGCTGGTAATTAATCGTCATTCATGATTCTCCTCCTCCCTTGGTTGTTTTTATATTCCAGGGAGACTGAGGCTGTAAAAATACTTACCTTGCTTACATGAAATGGTTGCACTATGCTGGGGATCAAAAAGTCAACATTCATTTCATGACAAGTTATAACACTCTTGGTTCTTCAGTATTTCAATGAGTGCCCCCTTCTACCTGACAGTTTTGGGCTCTGTCGGGTGCCATGAATGCGTGCCCTCACGTAAAACACCAGGTGATGATGCTGAAGATACAGAGGATTCTACTTCAGTCACTCATTATTGCTTTCTTCCTTTCAATCTATTCAAATTCCTTCTCCTAGTTCTATGCTGAGAAATGTGGTACTTAAAAAGAGACTTTATCTATCAAGCATTTATTTACCTTTTCAGTCATTTCAAGTCTTCTATTTAACAATAAATATTATTCTACTAAAAAGAAACATTTTTTCTCTCCGATGCTGTGGAGATTAATTTTATGCATTAATTTGGTTAGACCTCAGTACCCAGATATTTGGTCAAGTACAGTCTACGTACTGCTGTTATTTTTCAGAAGAGGTTAATATTTAAATCAGTAGACTTTGAGTGAAGCAGGTAAATGAAAAGACTGAAATCCCCAGAAGATGAATGATTTCTGCCACCAGACCACCTTAGTACTGGAGCTGTAGTATCAACTCCTCCCTGTGTCTCCAGCCTGCTGGCCTGACTGTACAGAATTTGGACTTTCCCCCCATAATTGTGGGAGCCAAATCCTTAAAATAAATTTCTCTGTCTCTCTCCTTCTATCTGTCTTCATTCTCTCTCCCTACACACACGCGCGCGCGCACACACACACACACACACTATGGATTCTCTTTCTTTAGAGAACCTTAATATACAGGTTCTTAATTCTGACCCTTGCTTTTATCTAGAAGACCACTTACAATGCCAATGAAGGCCATGTCCGCATTCCTCATACCTTTTATGAATATAAGCATCTCTTATTAATTGCTGTTGATTAGCCAAAAGGCAAATATTTAATTAAACCTTGAGAGAGAATAAAACCGCACATGAATTATCTAAGAGCACATAGGTCCGTACATTTCATTAAGATAGTTTAACTAATAATCATGTCCCTTATACCCAGTCTTTGTTTGAGCACTTTGATTGTTTTTTGTTTCTTGTTTTTTTTTCCTCCTGAGGTTCCCCAGAGGGAAGATGATTTTTCTAAAGTCGTATGTTTGTTGATTTGTATTTACTTTGCTTCTTGGTGTGCTCCATTAGGAGCACTGCTGATCAAACTGCAGATGGACCTTTTTGTTTATTCCCCTTGAAAATGTACACACAGGGGTAATTACTAACGGCACTGAATGACAATGAAGCCTACTAAGAGAAAAGATTTAGCTGGTAGTGAGCAAAACTCAGTTTTCCGCTACATCAATTTCCTGCAGTTTTTCTTGGTGTGGCTGAACTGTGAGTTTCCACGGGACAGGAGGGTCACTCCGGTGTTGGTGGAGTGGGTTTTGAATACACACTGTAAGGGCAGACACAACTGTTTGGTTGTTTAAAGAAGCAGTAAAAATCAAAACACCTCCCATTTGCCTGCCCCAGGACTGAAGGGACGTGGTTACAGAATCTTCAGTGCAGGCCTTGTGAGAGTGTTCCTGCAGGGAACGAGGCAGGAGGCTGCACCATCAGCCACAGGGACCAAACTCCATGGACAGAAAAATAAGGACACTTACACTTAAGGAAACGCTGTTGTGCCCCTCCCAATTTTTCTTGTATTAACTATCTCTTTCACGAGGGTGACAGCTAATAGCAAGGTTGTGTATTTTAATGGCCTCTCTTGGTAAAAAAAAAAAAAAAAGTTTGCAATTCTATACTGGTTCTGCTTCTGCTTATTCTTTTAAAAAATATTTTGAAATTTTCTGTGTGATGAAGTCCAAATGTCTGGGAAATGCCAGCCTCCATACAGGTTTCTTGCTTATGTGTGATGCTACTGCTTCTGAATTCTGGTCACTCCTGCTCTGATGCTGGGGGAGTGTGTTTCTGGGCAATAAAGAACACACAATTGTGTGTCATCGTTAACGGAGCAGGGTGTTGATCTCTGTGACCAGGTGGCACCACTGGAGTGCTCGGAACAACGTTTTTAAAGATGTTCTCATTTAATGAAATGGAGCTAGGAGAGCTCAGGAAGCCGCACAGACGTTTCCCAGGCACAGCGCTTGCTGTTCGTCTGAGCCAGACTGCTCTGCTCAGAAAACCTAGGCAATGCTCTGCAGATGAGCTCAAAGGCCTGTTTGCAGAACATGGGCCAGAGTCTGTGCCCTGCAGAGGGAAGAAAACTAAGCTATTAACTGGGCTGAAAAATACCCTCCAAAGGCTCTGAGGTATTACTCCGAGTAAGTGCATCATATCCACCTTGTTCCCTTCCGAAAAGGAGTTACTTTGTATTGTAAGAATACTGCTCAGAGAAAAAGACCGCCTAAAATTGTCCTAGTTACAAAGCTATGAATTTTATAGGTCAGTTGTTTGTACTGACTCCTTTAGACTTCCTTCACTCACATGTGTAATTAAAATGTGTAATCTAAGAATTCTTTTTATTGTCACAGTTGTAACATCCTTGAGATTTATTCATTCATTCACTTATCACGGGGCTTCTTTTATGGGTCAGACCTTATGCTGGGTACTGAGGACACATAGCCAAATAAGTACAACACAGCAAGTGATAAAAAGCAATGAGTTCCATGATAGAAGCAAGCTAGGAGAGCTGAGAGCTTATATCCATAGCCATATTAGTGATTTATAAAAGGATACCAACCCTAACCATCAAGTCTTTTTCTGCTGTATCCACCTTAGGCATGCACAATTTTTAATGCTCAGATGATATTTTCCACTCTTTTCTTCCTTACCTCCTCCAATGTAAGCTTGAAATCCTGAGAAACTCTGATGGATTTGAACCATGGGTTTTTATAGAGAAACCGTGGTTCATTGGTACTGTTCAAACACATTCACCAATGGGAGGGTCCGAGAGAAACTGCTGCTAAATGACCTGGTTCTTGTTTGAAAGGACACTCAAGGCGACCACAGTCATTGCTAACATACAATGTGGAAATAGGGGTTGAGCTGGAATGCAGCAGCACGGGCGGGAGAGGGCTGGATGCCAAAGCCTGGGCAATACTGACAACAGGGTGAATGCAGAGGAGCTGGTTTAAAAACAGCCCCAAAACTGCTACTGGGAGAGAGGACCAGAGCACGTCCAAATGAGACCCGCATCCAGCTGAGAGCCTCTCAAGTTCAACAGAGAGACTTTCATTCTTGTGTGCAGTTATTTAGACTGAAAATGGAAACGTGCACTGTGAGGCAGATCTCATTCATGCATAATTGAAACACCCAAGGGTAAAATAGTGAGGCACAATGGATGACATCTGATAAAAAGAGAGCAAGGAGAGGGAGGAAGCTAAAAACAAGATACAAGACCCTGGGGACCAGAAAGAAGAATACCTGACATAGGCCAAATAATCTCAAATAAAAATATTCAAATTACCAGACAATGCAAATATAAAGGCAAACGCATGGAAGAGACCTGAGGATAGGGTAGGAAAAAAAGTGCTGAGAACATGAAACATTCAAGGGATGAGTGGCTGGTGAGTGAAACTCTTATTCCAACAAAATGCAGCACAATGGGGTTTCTGTAGTGTGCTCATAAGCCGAGGAACTACACAGAATTAAACTAGCACAAGATTCATTGTCTTGAAAAAAGTTCTGTTCTAAATAGCTATTGAGATATATATATTCATGTACAGGAACCATGGAGCATATGCATGCATTCATATTATATTTTCCTAACTTATTGGGAGAGCAGGAGTGCACGTGTACATGTGTGAGTCTGTATGTAGTTGGCTTCCTGGATGTGAAGGGTAATTTCCAGTTCAGCAGAGAGATTTGCAGGGAAGTAAGACTCATGACGAGTATTTACGGATAAAAGTGACTGGCTGGGAAATGAGAACGAGGAGTGTGGTTGTCTTGCCCATTGCTCTTGGCAATCTCACAGGTGGTTTACTGAGCCCCTGTAATGAACCAGTCACGATTCTAGACCCTCTGGACTATTCCGTTTAACCTCCACAAGAATTTCCTGAACAGGGATTATTACTCCCATTTTAGGACTTGAGATTCTGAGGCTCAGAGAAATTAGGTCACATAATCTTGACTGAGTGGACACCCAAATTCTTCCCATTACACACTTTCTCCACTCACTCCCTTTCAAAGGTGAAAGGGGAGAACTGACTAGAAAAATTCTCCCAATGCCACACTTTTAGTGTTGGGCTAGAAATTCTTACTTGCTCATATGATGTATATTTTCAGTAAATAAAGTGAATAGTGAAAAATAAGGCTGTTTCTTTCTTTTTGTAGAAAAATAAAAGACAAGCTTTTAGATTGCTTGATGATTGTGCAGATTTGCTTCTGTATTTAGGCCTACGTCTTGCTCACATTATTATTGCTGGCAATGGGAAGAAATCTAGAGTTATATCACGTACAGTGGGAATATGAGTGAGTTGTAGGGATACGCTCCATGTGAGAGCCCCTGTGAATTTACCACGTATGTCTTTAGCCACCAAGAAACTAGTAATGAGGCATCTAACTTCTTAGTGTTATCAAAGGGTTATTATACACTCTTACCCACCAGGCAGTGAGAATTCAAAGAACTGGAAGACACAGTTCCTGCCCTCCAGAGACTCAAAATAAATCTGTCTGTGCATAAACATGTACATGCATGTCCTTGTACGTGTGTAAGATACATGCTTCATGGGAAACATGGGCAATAAGCACAAGAGGATTTGGGAAAAGAGAAAGATTGTCAAAGGCTTGGGTTCATTCAGTTTCCAACACATGTGCTCCCAGAGTTGATACCCATACATCAAACGTTGCTATTTTCTGATGCTTTTAAAGTGACTTAAATTTCAAGAATCATGGTCTCAGATTCTAGAAGATCTATTAAGATACTACAGAAAATTAGTCCAACCCTGCCAGAGATATGGAAACTGAGGCTCAGGAGGGCTCAGTAACTTATGGAAGGTCACATGGACAGCTAATTTACTTTAAAAATCTCTGAGACTAAGTATGTTATATGGAAAACCTTGAAAATATGCCTTTTAGCTGGAATTTAGGGCTATAAACCAAATGGAAAACATTGAACTGGAAGACATTAATAAAGTTTAAAAATGACAACAAATAACTCAGAGGGCCCAGATAAACTTTTAAATTTCGACTCAATGAGAAAGAACCTCACACTCAATAATATACTTTCTTTTCTCCCAGATGTAACACATCATTTTATTACTTTAAGGCTGGGAAAATCTTTAAAATTTATTGGTATATGTAGACATGACCCTCCTTGAAGTGTCCTATGCTAAAAACAAACAAACAACAAACTATAGCAACAAAACCCCCTGTCATTCAAAGCTCACGTTTTCACAGAGAAGCAGATTCTGATCACAGCTTAACTTTAGGAAAGCAATCAAATTAAACTACATTGTACTACAATTGAAATAATTGCTAAGATCCTTTTTTAACTCCACCAATGGTAACACGGCATTAATCCAAATGAATGTGTAATTGGATGTCAAGAGTCCCCAGACAGTACCAGTACATCAGAGAAGGGATCATATTAACAGCAGTGATTCTAATCTTACTGGCTTTGACCCTACATGCTCATGCATCATCTCACCCCCTTACGAGTCTCACTGCCTGATTTCTAAACCCTCGGGCATGTTTTTCGTGAGGTTAGGTACGAGTTAGCCAGGTACCGTCTACAGTGCGTCCACTATGTCCTCCTGTCCAACTGTTGCTCTTTTCGTTTATGTGCTCAACCCCCTCACGATGATCACTGTTCCTGATGCCCTTCACGACAATGTTGACGCCCTAACCAAAAGTAGTACATACCCCCAGAGAGTAGTAGGAACTCCTGAGGTACAGTCTTTGGGGGTCTCTGGTGATTTGAAGCCATTGTAGCCAGCAGTGAGAACAGGGTCACACACCGATACCAGAGTAACCCCACGCATCTATGTCTCATGGAACCTCATGAAAATAGCTCCTTTCGTTTCATACTTGGAGTGCTCCTTATACAGGGCTTAATACAAATCTCTGAAGGTGACTCATATGAAGCAATAAATGTTCAACCTTTGAGTGTGCCCCTTCTTCCCAGCTCCTTTATTCAAGTTCTCAACTGCATGCAACTTGCTTTATAAAAATAGTTGTTTGTGGGCCTTCATCCCACTAAATAGTCTATCAAGCCTATCACTGTGTCAGTCATATTGTAAGTGTTCAGTAAACCTTTAGAATTGACAAGTAAATGAGTCAATGCAAAAAATAAACTATTATGAATTCCAGTAGACATAGTTTAGACTAAGGTTGGAGCCACAGCTGGAAGCCATATTTCCCAAAAACTGTGAGATAAGTATAGACTCATACTGGGACTCATAACATCCATTTGGCCCCTCTACCTGAGCGCACATACACACACCTTACTCCAAGAACATTAAAGAAGTTCTTGGTAGTCCTGCCCCCACCCTTCTTTGGGGGAGACTCCCTCTTGGGTAATGTCTGCCCTTTTATTGCCATATTAATGCCGGTTCAGCTGATTATGGGCCACTGGTCTATCTAATGAACCAGGACAAGAGAATTGCTCATATGCTTACGAGTTGGGGGTCAAATGGCAAAAAAGAAAGAAATTGCAGTCAGACAATCAAAGCATCGAAGGGAGCCAGTCAGACCTGGGTGTGGCTATTTACTGAGTGTTAAATATTTTATGATGGTTATCTGCATCTCTGGGAGGTTACAATGCTCATCACACATCCTGTAAGATTAGACAGTAGTCGGTGTGAACCCAGAACTCAAGTAATTTCTACTCCCAGGAGACCTCAAGGCTAGCAGGGTCTCAGTGTCCCAATAAGCCTGGAGTATTAAGAATATGGTAAATGGCGATTTGCCATACAGATCAGATACGACCGGCATAACCAACTAGTCCTACCCGTGTGTTTCTTTAATGAGTCACTATAATTTAACCTATAATGTGTGAGTAAGCCCTACAAGAGAAACAAAATGTTAACTCGATAGAAATGTGTTTCTAAATATGCTTCTTTCCATTATTAACTATTCTCCATGTACATGCAGGACACACGCAAAGCACTATATCATTGGTATAAAAAGGCAATTTGGCTTCTGCTATGTTAATCTAAATGTTCCAATTAGTTTAGTGCTTTCATAATTATGTATAATTCAGTTTGCATTTATACAGAAATGTTTATTTCCATAATTGTAACAAGCACTTAAGTTAATTACACTAACCTCTTAATTCTATGGGCCAACTGCTGAGTCTCTTTGTTAATATTTTAAAGTCACGCCTTTTTATTTTTGAGTTCCCCTGCACCCCATCTTTGATGTGTTGTTTCTATCCTTGTTTGGAATTCTCGGTGGAATAGTCTCAGAATAATCTTGCAGTTTTCTTTTATGATGGAAACTTTGCATTTTAACAGTTGTCTGGAGATAGTTTCTTCCTTGTGAAATATCAGTTTTAATAACAGGAAAAGAAAAATACTATAAATCTGCACTAACTACATAAAGCTGAAGTCTCTGAGAGACTGATTAACATGAAGACTCTGCACAGGTTTTTCAATAATTAGAGGATGTGCTTGCATGAAGCCCGGCTGCCCCGGCCTTGAAGCCATTTCCCAGGGCAGCCAGCAATTATTACAGCCTGGAGTACATGTCTTATACTCTATGCCTGAAGCTATTGAAGTGGTTTTCAAATAAAGGGCTCTTAATTTCACAAAAAGTTAACATCACCTTGGATGAACAGCACTTTTCTGCTAATACCTTCGACTACTTAGGGGGGGAGAGCCCTCGGAGAGAAGGCAATTAGAAATTCCTAATTTGTTGTTCATCCACCCATAAAAGGTTAAGAATGTTCTGGTCTCTGATTACAGGAACCGGGCAGAGGGCAGACCCAGCCTCCCACAGTGCCTCAGCTAACTAACCACCTGCCCTCTCAGCAAATGCTGCAGAGTATTCTCTTCAGAGCAGATAAGTGAGTTGGCAGTTTTATTGTGGGTTTGAATATTTGGTTTCTTTTCATCTCAATGAATTATAAATAGCAAATAGAGTACGAAAGCGATTGTCAACTTTTCCTTTTGGTGCGATGCTTAGTATACTATCAGTATGCAATACATGCTAAATTCAAGCCATGATGGTTTTTGAGGAAAAAACCTGGATGATGGTTCATCCCTGATAGCCATGGAGTTCTACTTTTTGATGCATAATTGCTTGTATGGTCTGCTTATAATACTGCAGTGTTATGAACAGTTATGAATAATGTAGCTCGCTAGAGTATATTATCACTGTATATCAATTAGTGCTGATGAAATTTTGACTCTATAATAAAACTTGCAGAGACATTAGGCATCTGCCTGGTGGGCTTACGATCTAACTAAGCAACACATACTGCAAATGACAAGAGAAAATTTATCTGATTGGTCAAGGTAATTGACTTAGCACTTGATTATTCTTCTTTTGTTCTTCCTGTTCTACTGGTTCAACCACACACTTTGGCCAAATGCACAGACTGGGTCCAGAATAAGAGTCTCTTTAAACTGGACTGGGAAATGAAGAAAGGGAAAGACCAGGAAAGAAGATGAAAAAAGAAAGTGAAGTGCACCACCATGTTGCCAACTCTCTGGTAGTGCACCTGAACATTTGTGGTATAAAAGAATCATGACTTGGCCTAAAATTGAGCAAGTTGAATTGATTGGGTAAAATATGATGATCAGCTCAGCTTGTCTCTTCACTTGAATGTGAGATTCAGGAGCATCAATTTTTGTGTCGTTAGGAAAATTAATTCATTGCAATATGCCCAGCCCAACAAATGTTTAGAAAAGACTGACTTCTCACTCTAACTACAATTTGTGTCTGACCCTAAATTTTGATTTCATTTTGAAATATTTCTTTTGGAAAAATAATTCTAGTGTATGCAATTAAACTTATTTGTTACCTAAAACATGTATCCTCGGTGAGTTTGATTGCTAACTTTCAATCCATATTTAAGTAAACAAGGACTTGTGTATAGGGGATACAAAACTCTACTTTCTGTGAGCTGTGTTGGTGATGAAATCACTTCTGTAAGAAATCTGGGCTCCTGTCATGCCTCCATTTAAAAGGTTACTTAACCCCTCTCTGCTTCCATTTCTATGTTTGTGAAAAGGGTATAATAACCACAAATGTATTGTCATTAACAGGAAACACTGCATATACACACAACCCAGGCACACGCCCTGACCAGGAATCAAACCCTCCACCTTTCGGTCAGCAGGGCAACGCCCAACCAACTCAGCCACACCAGCCAGGGCAGAACCATGACTCTTCAGTTAGAAACTGACCAAGACGATGGCAGTGACTGCATAAATGTAATCTTTAATTAAAGACCTTATCTTTGAAAACAATCATCTGAGAGTCACCTTGGCCATAGCATCCACATAAACATCAAACTTGAAATGTTGAGTAACATGAGCTACTTACCTACTATTTACCTTTTATAAAAAATAATATGGGGGCCCTGACTAGTGTGGCCCAGTTTACTGAGCATCGCCCCACAAAGCAAAATGTCACCAGTTGATTCCCAGTCAGGGTACATGCCTGGGTGGTGGGTTTGGTCCCTGGTACCTCGTAGGGGTGGGTATGAGAGGCAACCAATCGTTGTTTTTCTTTTGCATCAGTGTTTCTATTTCTCTCCCTTCCCCACTTGCTAAAAATAAAAAATAAAATCTTTTAAAAATATGGGAATATGACAGGTTCAGTTCATTTCTCAATGGCAAGAAAACTCACAGATTAAGATGCTCCAAGTAGAACAAAATGCCTCTTAGCGTGCCTCCACTCTTGGGTTGAACCTCTTACTTTCTTGCCCATCTATCATATGTCAAGTCCTAACACATGATGGGATGATACTTGGAAATAGGACCTTTGGGAGGTGATTGGTGGGTAGGATGGAGTTCTCAAGAATGGTATTTATGTCCTCCTTATAAAAGAGATGGCAGAGAGCTCTCTGTCATGTGAGAACACTAAAGGCCAGTCCTCTGAAACCCAAAAGAGGGTCCTTGGCAGAACGCACTCACAAAAATGGGGGAAAAATCAATAAGTCATAACAACACTAAATATTCATGAGGATTTGGAACAATTAAAATTGCTAACTGGAATATAAAAATTTTTGGCTGTTTCACAGAAAGTTAATCACCTATCCTATGGCTCAGCAACTACAGTCCTAAGCATTTACTAAAGAGAAATGAAAACGCATGGCCACAGAAGACTTGTACAAATCTCTCTGTGGCAGCTTTATTCATATTAACATCAAAGTGGCAACAATTCAAATATCCATCAATTAGAGAATAGGCAAATAATAGGGTACTCATACAACTGTATACCAATTAACACTAAAAAGGAATGAACCTCTGATACACTCACTCACACAAATTAATCTCAAAAACTTCATGCTAAGTAAAAGATGCCAAGCATAAACTAGTGATTACTACACAATTCCATTTATTTGATGAAACCTAAATATAACTGTTTTCTTTGGTAGGGTAGGAACTGACCAGTTATGAGCATGAGTGAACTTCCTAAGGAAACAGAAATTCTGTCTGTCTCATTAAGGATGTGGATTGCACCAGTGTATGCATTTGTCAAAACTCATTGACATGTTCAAGTCTGTGCATTTCAGGGTATATAAATTTACCCCAATAGAATGAATGATTCATAAAAAACTAATTTGATTCTTTGTTCAGTCAGTAAAATAGTGAGGCTATTTTTTTACAAGCCTGAACAACTAAGAATTTTGATTTATATGTTTTTGTAAAAATTCAATTACATTTCTGGCTATTTTTCCTACTATTATTGGTGAGTTTCTTAGATCACTTAATTAGACTGTTATGAGACTTCATTCAGTCCACTCTCTGCAATGTATAAATATGCAGGGGCTATTACCAAACTGTGAAGTTATTGCTGCAGTTGTCAATTCCTAAAACAACCTTGACTCCCAGGATGAGGAAGACAGCAGCCAATTGTCTTCAGTATCACTTTTGACACCTTTCTGTCTTTAGAGTCAATTGGTTACCAAGTCCCGTTAATTTTACCTCCTAACTAACTCCAGATTCTGTACCTCCTTCTCTGCTGGTTATGAATTGTTTGACTGCCTTAGTTCAGGTCTTCATCCTCTGTCTCCTAACTGGGCTCTTGCAAAAGCATGTGAGCTTTCACTTCTTTATACATGCACACAGTGATTCTCAGGAAGACCACATGCTTCTGCTGTGGGGAAAGGGTTTGGGAGGGAATAGAGAGTCCACAACTTGTAGCATTAATCCTGGAGGTCTTATCTCATTCTTTATTGCTACCACTGCCCCCCACTACTACTACTAATACCTTTAGAGTGCCTATTATGTGCTGTGTTCTAAGCATTCACATATATTTAAATATGTTGATTCTCAGCAAAAGTCTAAATAACAAACCCAACTACACATAGCTAGCAAGTGTTGATACTGACATTCAGAGACTCTGATCTTGACTATAGCACTATGCTGCCTTTGGGAACCCCCATGAAGTTTCAAACTTTTAAACTTATACATCAAACAGGATCACGCATTTCCTACCTCTCCCACTTGCATCAGCCCTTTCTTTCTGCATATCTTACCACTCCACCATTTTCACCCTTTACTGCTGTCCTAAACAATTACTTACAGACCCCTGTACATCCCCCTGCTCTTCCACAGCTCTGCATCTTTGCCCATGCCATTCCTCCTGCCTTCATTCTTCTGGGGCACCTACCACATTCCTTCTCGTCCACTTAGGGTCTCCTCCAGTAACTGCCTAAGGAAAGCTTTCTCTGAGTTCCTCAAACCCAACTTTGAAGTGCTCAGGTGTTCTGTGGGGGTTCCCTGGCCACACCTACTTCCCAAGGCTGTTGTTTTCCTCATCCTGGGAGTGGAGGTGCACTCAGAGGACTCACCCAATAGGCAAATAGTTCTCAGATAACAGCACAGGCAACTCTGACAAGGCTCACCAAGCATCTCCTCGACCAAGAGCTAAACAGTGAGAAGAAAGCTAGCGAACTGGAGGATACATAAGGGATGGGTGCTCAGAGATCAGAGTAGCTTTTGTAGATCAGGTGGACTGGAGAGCAGACATGAATAAACAGACTTCTCGAAACTCTGTCCACACAATTCACAATGCAGGGAATCATGTGCAGTCTTTCAGCAGCTCTTTCATAAACTTTTATTTGTATCTTTTACTGGTATTTAACTCTTAGTGCCTTTTTATTTGATCTCTCTAGCTATATTTTTAAATTATTTGAAGACAGGCCTGTCCCATTTTTTCCCATATTTTACAATATCTGGTACAGTGTTGCACACAAGGTGATTGATAACTATTTGTTGATTTAATGAGCTTAAGTTCATCTTGATTTCAGAACAGCTCATGGGTCTGGAGTAGTGGGTGATCTCATGGCTGAAGCTCCTATGTTGCTGAGTGGGACTGAAGGCCTCTCAGCTGATAAGGGAAAGAAACTGTAAGATCAGAATCTTGGCTGAATCATCAAGATGAATCTGAGTGACAGATGCTAACTCATTACAGGGTTGAGATGGAAAGGACATTTTATAGCAAGGACACAAATACTGACACCTGTATAGGTACCTTCAATGGGTCTGCCCTACCCACTGAAAAAATCAGTGGCTACACTGAGGTAGAAATCATGTACCTAAAGGTTGGTACCCTATCCTCAGTGGAGCCAGAAAGAGGAGCACACCTCTGGGTGGGGGGCTTTATATATTTATTGGGATGGTTCCTCTGTCCACAGGTGCACAACTGAAAGATTCCCATTAAAAACATCAAACAGTAACTTCCATTTCCAGCAATACCAAAGTTCTAGAGAAAACTTTCCATAGTGGCACACCACACCAAAAATGCTGCTAAAATATTTTAAATAAGTGTAATTAAGGTGCTAAAATGTTTTAAATAAGTTAATTAATGACTGATTTTTTTGGGGGGGCCAATGTATGGTCTTGAAACCACTATCATAATTGATACACAACGTTTCTGTTACTCAAAAAAAGTTCTCTCATGCTCCCCCTTCCCACCCCAAAACTAGAGGAACTAACCTAAAAGAAGGAGGGCATACAGGCGTTGGAGAGCCAGACCCTGCTTCTATCATCACGCGTCAGAGCCTGGCGTCATAAATGTCACCTACTGGGACTAGGAAAGAAAAGCTTTGAACTGAGCTGTAATCAAAGATAAGATCAAAAGAACAAATCTTAAATACAAGCAAGAATGGGACTGGACAAGTAGCTGAAAGTGGTGGAATCCTGCCAAGGTGCCCCAGAGGAGAGGTTGACTCTGAGAGCAGTGGGTGATAAGGGATTTGAAGGAGTCAGGACTAAAGGTGTGAAGACCAAGCAAGAATCTTCTGAAGAAAATCAGTTAAAGAATAGAAGGGGCCTGTAAGTCCTGTAAATCTCTCAGTTGGATGTATGACTGGCTGGGGGGAAAACGGAAGATGTGCGTGGATATTGTTGGACGCTGTGCTACAGAATGCTAAAGAGGCTTGTCCCCAGTCAGAGCTGGGACTTTGAGCCAGAAAGCCTGCCTTCTGTCTTCTGTTCTCAAGTTCCCTCATTTCCTAACCTCATGGAACACCAGTTTCCTCCTGTGAGGAGCAGACCATATTTGTGCTATTTACCTTAAGTGCTTTGGTAGGGCTCCAACAAGACGGCTTATGAGAAAGCATTTTGAAAATTTAAACATGTAAGGCTGTATTATTAAGCAAAAAAATTAACTTGATTTTCTATTTCAGACCGGTAAAGTATTTTCTTTACTTTGCGTGGTAAGGTTACATGATCAGGAAAAGAGAGAAGAGAACAAAGTAAGACGGGAGACCTGTGCACACCCATCATTTTGGTTGGTGAGAAGAGACCGGCAGGGAGGAAGGCGCCCTGATCTCACCGCCTGAGCTCCGAGGCACACCCTTCCTCCTGGCAGATGGGTCGCAGAGCTTCCACCCAGCGCAGTCTCACTTACACACAGTTTTGCACATAAGGACGCTGCTGCTGCTGCTGCTCACCTGCAAAAACATTTCCAAAGCCACTAATAAAAAGGCAGCTCGCTCCGTGCTATGGGAGGTGACGAGCACACCTTGGGGTGAATGATGGGTAAAAAATTGTCATTTCTCTTCTCAGAATCGGGCTCTCGCCGGCTCCTGTGGCTTGGCACCTGTGGCTTGTTAGCAATTACGTGTGTGAGCCAGCCCATCCAAAGCCGCCCCTGGAGAGGAGTTTTAGGGGGCTGCTTAGTCTGACTCACACGGTTTCAGGGTACTCCAGCGTGTGTTTGAGAAGCAGCTTGAAAATCAGTTTTCTTTCTCTTTTTAATGTTTCCTCCCATTTTGTTGTTAAGTGCAGTTTTATTAGCTTTTTATCCAGGATTTGAGGAAGAATGGGGATAGTAATTCCGTTGGGTGTGATTTTTTTAGTTCTATATAGACATAGTTTTGGAATAAATTATTTGATATTGATTCTTATTACTGTATAAATGATAGTTGTACTTCAAAAATGATGTAAAGTTTCTTGCACCACAACAGTACCTTGTTTTTGACAAGAAATATTAACAATATAACAAAAGAATTTTTTTCACTTAAAAATGTACCAGGTGCCGTTCCAAGTACTTTATGTGAATTATAATGCTGTGATTATAGTATTTCCCCCATTTTACTAATGAGAAAACTGAGGCATAAGAAACTGAAGAAATTTACTTATTTGATATATAACATACATAGTATTTATTTATATTTTACAAAAATGCCAACAGTTCTACCAGCTACAAAATTATTCTCCCTAAACCACAGTACTGATTCTGTAATTTGCTACCCCAGCAAGCATTCAGGAATACCCTTTATCTATGATAAATTAAGTATAAACACCCCAGGATGGCACACCAGACCTCTCAAACTGTACCCTGGGGGCCTTCCCCAGCCCGGTTTGCAGCAGCTCTCAAACTCACGGGTCCTCTACCAGGGGCAATTTTGCAGCGTGGAGGGTATTTGGCACTGTCTGTAGATATTTTTGACTGTCACAACTTGGGAGAGGTCAGCAATCCTGCTGAACATCCTAAAATGCACATGACAACCCCTTCCTACAGCGAAGAATTATCCAGTCCAAACTATTAGCAGAACCAAGGTTAGAAACCCTGCTCTAACCGATTCTCCCACAAAACTAGACAACTGATGGTTCTTTAAATATTGTCTGTGTGTTTCCTCTTTGTAACTTTTTTCATTTATTCTTCCACAAAACATTCACAGAGCCCCTACCATGTGCCCGTCCCACTTACGTGTAAAACATGATTCCTGATCTCACGCTGATCAGCGGCCTGGCTTCCCACCATTGTCCCCTTCCAATGTAAAAATGTCAAGTGACATTTTCCCCCACGAGCTATATTTTTTCTCTTTCGTAGTATTTTTAAAAAATAAAACATTATGACATGAGGGTCTTGATATTAAATGAAAATTTGTAAAATATACTTACCCATACTCTTTGGACTATAAGACGTACTTTTTTCTCCCCAAATTTGGGAGGAATAATAGTTGTTAATACTGCAGTTGAGTTCTGTTTACATTTATATTGGCAAAATATTATATTTTTTATGTTATTAAATATTTTACCACATTTTCTGCTTCAAACATTTTTTTCCTATTTTCCTCCTCTAAAACCTAAGTGAGTCTTATGGTCCAAAAAATACGGTAATCCTCTATGATGAATTTAATATAAATATTTAGTGCCATTTTTCACTGCAGAGTGTTTAAAACTCTCCTCAAACAACATCCAACTTTGTGGAATGACTTGATCTTATTCCTAATATGGTTTACTTGTTTTTTTGGTGACAGTTTTGGAAGAGAACATGGTGAGTCATGAAGTTCCGATGAGCATACCATAGCATCTGCAGAGGAGAATGTAAGAGGTTGTACAAAGAGGCTAATGCAAGCAGTTTGCTTGGTGTTTCATTTCAGCAATAAAAATTTTAAGAATCAATTCAATAACAATATATTGAGTGGCTTTATGAGTCAGACATTGTGTTTAATGCTAGAGTTCCAAAGAAACACTTCACATCCTACTATGAGGTCAAGTAAACATTTTTAATGCTTCCAGATGCTTTACTATAGAAGTAAAGGGATCCTTTACAAGGATGAACATTCTGATCACCAGGTAAATATAGAGGGGATAATGGGTATAGGTAATGAGGCATCTCTTCCTCCTAGTGCCATGGAAGACACTTAAGGAGAGGAATTCAGAACGTGTGGATTATTGACAGCCTTAACAATGACATTGAATAAGAGTAAATGGAAATGGCTTGCATGGCTAAGTGTTTCATATTTAGAGGGATGACTCCAGATTTAAACAATGTAGTCTGCATTCCAAAGTATTTCTTTATGTGCATAAACCTCCATATTTTAGCATGTTGCCAAAATTAGATTTATGAATTTGTAAGACATGTAATCATAAAGTGTTGACCTTCACCTCTTGATTCGGACTCCCAGATTTATGGTAAGTAATTTTGGCTTTCTTGTTCAGACTTGGGTCATTAAAATTGGCCTTTTATTGCACAATCTTCAGGTTTCAGTACAAAAAACAAACAGAAAAACAACAAAAAAATACCGTTTTTTGTAGGCAAGTTATGCAAATGTACATGAGTCAAATGCCTCTCAAGGGCCACAAGACATGTGTTGGTGCCCTTTAAGCTGTGTCTGCCTCTCAGGAGTTCACTCTTTCCACAGCTCCAGTAGAGGTGGGAGTCTGAGTAAATCAAGGGAGAAGGAGGAATGGTACAGAGGAAAGAGGAAGACTGGAAAATTAGCCACTGAACATAAAACAGAACGCATTTGAATCAAGAGAAGAAATCACACAGTCCTGGACTAATCCTTGTGACGCCCTGCCATGTAACGGAAACAACTCTAGACCAGCATTTCTCAGATTTTCATGGCCTCATGAATCACAGGCGTGCTTATTATAAAGGCAGGTTCCCCTACCATTCCTACCGAATATCAGTGCGTATATGAATCACCTGAGAATGTTGTTAAAATGCTGATTCTAACTCAGTTCTGAGAGGAGATCAGAGGATCTGCAACCCAACAAGCAACATGTCCATGGGCCCTATTTTGAGTAGCAAGGGCAAGACAGCACCACTTCTTAACCCTTTCTGCTCACTGGAATCCCCCAAAGAGCTTTTAAAAATCCTGAGCTGCATTCTTAGAGATTCCTATTTAATCGATATGAGGATTTTCAAAAGCCTTGCAGGCAGTTCAAATGGTCAGCCAGCTTCGAGAACCACTGTGCTAGAGGTGACGATTTTGCAGACAGCCCAAGGGTCTATACCCTCGTCACAGCCAAGTCCTGCCCCAGTGCCCGTCCACTGCCGAGGACCTAGAGCCATGAGTATCCATGGTGCGTCATGTTAGCCTCAGGAGGACACAGTGGATTATCAGAGTTTGATCGTGTTAAATAGTAAAGAATCCTTATTACCTAGAAAGGCGGCTGGTGGGCCATTGTGGAAAACCATCAGGACCTGGTGAACTAATCAGTCCTTGGACTATTGGAATCCAAAACGTGGCTTCTGCTTTTTTACCCTGAGACCCAGGTATGACATCAGATCCATTTCACTCTGTGGAACATTGTGCCCTACCTCACACCCCAAGGAAGAGGGCAATCTCCTAGGCCTGCCTTTTAGAGTACCTTTCAAGTACAGGTGTACTTAAAGCATAGGAACCCTCACCTGAGGTAAATTTGGGAACGCTAATCCAAAAGAGAGAAAGCTCCTCATTTACAACTGATGATGGGGCAACTGAGCAGCATTGCCACCCTGCCCTTGAGTGCATCACCCACATCGGAGTCCTCACTACAGCGGCCCTCCTCTTCCCTGGGGGACAGGGTTGGGTGCGAGTGTAGACAGCGTTGTATGGGTAACACATGCTCTCACTGCGCCAGGCTTTACAGAGTGTGAAACTGTCCTACAACGTTCCTCATTCACTACCAGCTGGTCCATCAGTTGCAGAAGTGCACATTCAAGAGAATGTTGAAAGACTTCAGTACTTATGTGAAATCTAGCAAGGATGCCAGCAGCTCTGTGGTATGCTTAACCGGGAGAGCACCACATTCTGAGGAACCATCACCTGCAGTAGCCTCTTTTCTTGATTGCGTAGGTTCCCTGAAAGAGCAATCACTCCTAAAATTCAATGCCTAAGGATTTATAAAAAACAACTTCATGTATGGATGAGGACATTTTCTGCTAAATTTTTAAACACAGTTCATGGGGCCCCCTATAGTCAGAATGAGTTTCAAGCTGAGATCTTCTTTTTTTCCTTCTTGAATAAGTTTAGAAATGGCATGGCAGATAATGAGAACACTTTAGCATGAAGAAGGCAGGCATTAATGTCTCTGGCTGACTGTTTCCTACTGAGCTGAATACGGCAGAAATGAAAAATAATGTTTGTTACTTCTGTGTAAGTTTCATCAGGGAAGACAAAATCAAATTCCCCCAGGGAATTTTTAAAAATTTATTTCATAACAGGCATGATTCCAACTTTGAATATTCGAGAAAGACTTAAGAGACTGTGGTTTGGTGCGAGATGTCCAGTGGAGCTATCTGCGGTTTGTAGCATAGTCCTTGCTTGTTAGGTCTCAGCTAAAGGTCAGCTGGCACTCCGTAGTCACGATCAGTTCTGTCTCAGCATGGAGCTCTGAAAGGAGAAACTGTCACGAAACCTAGGCTCCCTTTCTGTGCCGCCTGGCCTTGGAGAGATGCCGTCCTCACTGCACGGGTGCAGTAACACACAGACAGGTCTTTGCAGATGGTCTGGAAGAAATCTGCATAAAGGAAGAATTGCTCCTGGGGAACCTGGCAGGACACATCACCGCACTGTGTCCTAAGTGTAACCAGCAAGCTGGTCACCGGGAAGTTACACACCAGATGCAGGAAAGCAAATTATCTCACAGAAGAGCGGGCTCTTTCCATGTTGCTCCCCCCACGGCCTTAAGATAAACTACTGATACAAAACAAAGCAAACACGTATGGAAACAGCTAATGGGGTAGATGGCGTGAAGTCAAGGTGGATACTGTTAACCAGGGCCTTATTTGGTTTCCGTAGCAGAGAAAAGGCATGATGGCAAGATTCCTGATGCTTGGAAATCCTAGGCTCTGATCAACCGGTGCTCACAGCCATGTCTGAAAGTCCCATTGAAAAGAGTGGAATGCTGCACCCTTCCTCTTTATAGCTCCCAGTGTACTTTCCTAAGTATCGTCTAGTGTGAATCTCTTAATTCTCACAAATTAAAACATTTTCTCCAGTCATGCTCAAGCCCTGTTTTTCAAATTGTAATTTCAAGGCTTTGGGACCCTGTATACCTCCTGGTCTGTGGAAACTGGTATAATGATGTGCCTGTTTTTGGAGTTGTAGTAACAGTGACATGATTTAATGTGTGTAAAGCACTTGAATGGTATCTGGCACATAGTATATGGTCAATAAATGTCAGCACAAACCAGGCCAAGATAAAAACATTCGACAGTTATTTCAAACTTCCCCAATACATCTAGATATCCCATGAAACCCATTAGAGTGCGTTTTGTTTTCAAATAAAAAGGGGAGGCACGGTAAAGTCCATTTCCCTAAGGTCTCTTGCTTTCTTTCATTTAGATTTATCTTTATGGATGTCAAAGCTTATTGGTCAAAGCCCCTTTTCATGGTGGACCACACCATGTGTGACACACAGGTGACAGGTGGAACTGTTTCTCTGCATCCGTGAGTCGTTGCTTTTTGATGTTGTTGTTCATTCTTTGTCAACTGGCAAGGTGAAATAAAGGCTGCGACACCCAGAGTCACCTCATGATCTGAGAAGTATTCTGACTCCTTGCTTCCAAGTACCTTGCCCAATGCCTCTCCACTCTAGCAGAAAACAAGTGTAGGTCATAAACTTGGCCAGCCACTGCAGGGAGTGGCTCTGGCTGGGTGTTAATGACAACAGAATGGACCGTGTCAACACAGACAACCTTCTACCCCTCCTCAGCTTTCCTCTAAGTCAGAAAACGAGAATTTCTTTCCTCTATACTTTCCAGCTAATGTTCCAGAAGTGGCTTGGTGAACATTACCCACAACTGGAAACCAGGGCTACGGCAGAGAGCTGTGGGCTCCTTGGTTTGAATTTGAATCATCTGCAAATGTCACTCCTGTAAATCCAGGCGCTTCTCTAACTGGCTGGGCCCGCCCTTACGTGAGAGAAGAGTCAGCAATGACTATTAGGTTTCTCATTTTCATGGAGAATTTTTTTTGTTTAGTTGAGCTCTGTAACTCATTTCCAAAAGCATCCAAATAGTTTAAAATTTTATAAGTTTGCAGGCACCGATCATTTCCCTTGAATAGCTAAGGAAGGAAGGCAGGGAGGGCTGAAGGAAATCTTCCTGTGAATACAGTGTTTGCGACTGGATTAACATTTTCTTGCTAGAATTTCACATCCTCTTAGCCCTCAGAAGGTCCCAATTAGGCCTGACACATGGCCATCACGGCGCAAGTGCTGCCTGTGACAACCACATTAACTCCGTCAGTGCTGGGCGCGTTTTAAAGTAGGTTCTCCAACCAGTGTGAGTGGACAGATTCCCACTTCACCACACCTCCCTTCCCCCAGCCCATCACGAATTCCTACTATAACACCCCGCCGAGGACATGCCAGCTCCCGACACAGTAGGCACTTATTTGTCAACAACTGTATGAACCTGAGACGCAGACAACCATCCTGCCCACACTGGACGGGAAGAACCACACTAAAACACCGGAAGTACTCTGAAACAAGTCAGACATTATGCTAAAATGACCACTTGAACATGTCAAGTTCTCAATGTGCCTAAATAAAATGTAAATGGTTCATTTCTAATGAACCCTCCAAATAGGAAAAGAACTTTATTTATGAAGCCACTGCATTGCCTACATGTTACTAAAAATATTCTTGCTTTCCCCAGTGCTAATTTGTTATTTTGGCCTTTGGAACAGGCACAGAAGTACACAGAAACCCACATAACAACCCATTCTTTGCCAAGATTTTCCATCATTGACCCGTTACAAGCTGGGGCAACTCATTTGTTCATTCATTGTTTTCAACAATCTTTGACTGAACTTTTAGTAAGTGTCAGACTGTTCTGGTGTTTGAGGACATGCTTTTGAATAAGTTCTCATGATACTCACCCTTCAATGCAAAAGAGACAGACAATAAAATAGTAAACAAGAAAGAAGCAGATGGCAGTAAGTGCAAAATGATTAAAATAATCAGTGTGATACCCAATAGAGGCACCAGGGGCCTATATTTGGGTGGGAGGTCAGGGAAGACTTCTCACAAGAGGAGATGTGGACTGAGGGTTCCGTGATAAGAAGGAGCATGCTTTGTGAGTAACTCAGCCTACCAGGTAGAGAGAACAGCCCAGGCAAAGGGCCAATGGTGGAAACAAGTTTGACATGCACAAGAAACAGGAAGAACGTGAGTGTGACAGAGCACAGTGGTTAAGGCAAATAGTCAAGGATAAAACACAAGAAAGCTGGGCAGGTGCCAGGTGAGGCAGGGCCTCTGTAGGCCAGGTACCGGAGTCAGAACACACCTTAGTGCTCCAGGAAGCCTTGGAAGGTTTGTAAGCAGGAGCATCACATTATCTGTTTCATATTTTTATTTTCATAACTTTGGGCTGTCTGTGGAGACAGAATGTAAGGGGCAAGAGTAAAACAGAAAGGCCAAGGAAGAGGCTACTATAGTAGTTTATATAAGAAATGGTAAAATTTGGACAAAGGTGGTGGCAGTAGAAATAGAAAATTTTTAAAAATTACAACACTTTTGTTGTAGTGCTAATGTTTTACCTTATAATCCACTGCCCTTCCCCTCTTCAGAATCCCTCAAACATAGCATGCATTCATTCAGTCCATCATTTCACACCAAGCGAGAGCACACCTAATGTGTGCCAGTGCAGAGCAAGGTGGTCAGGGCACACTGAGAGACCGATGTCAGCTCGGTGTCCAACAATCCATTTTGCTTAGCCGTCAGGACCAACCCCCCTCGGCCTAGGAAAGCAGTTCTGAATGAGATGCTATTTTATGTTCACGTTTCTCATAGAGAAGGCATAACAAAAACATGGGAGATTAAAGCTTACAGCCGAGAGAACTCTATTCATTAGTTTCATTTTTTGCTTACAGTATTCCCTTGCTTTACAGAATTCTATTTGTTGATTTCATCTCATTCCCATCTTTTCATCCATCCTCCTGGACGATTAGAAGTCAAACTTGAAGAGCTTCCCCAGGCACTGGCTAGAAGAGTCATTCCTATTTTCAGTTCTGCTGCCTCACTGTACGAGTGAGGTTGAATGAGACACGCAGATACCTTGGTTTGTAGGCTTGAATCTTCCTGTACACTCCTACCACCTCTCAGCCCCATATTCTTAGGTGGCTCTTCCCAGCACCCAAGCTCTGTTCTGATACTAGAAGCTGAGGAGCTCACCTTGCAATCCTATGAGGAATCTGCACACTCTCCGTGAGAATCATAAGGCCCCCCAAACAAAAGCAAATAATCCTAGCTTTAGGATTTTTTTCAAACTCCATGTAAAGTACAAGGTAAAGACCTTTCCAGATATATAGAAAAACGGTCTCAAATTCTTTATCAGTTCTTTGAAGAACTAGTAGTGACTATATCCTTTCCATTTTATCCTTTCCTTTATTAATCCTTTCCTGTTATGCTTCTTTTCATGTATTTTACAATAGAGTTCTTTCTATTATTTTGTGCTTTCATCCTTTATAATATAACTCATATTTGATTCATAATGATCCAACTTACTGAGATTCATATAGGTGAAATTCTGGACATTATACCCATGTTATTTACTTTTATCACTTAACGAAAAGAACAAACAAGCCACACCCCCTGGTTAGGGGGCAACACCCCACCCCACTGGCCTGGCCCCTGGCCCAGGCCCGTCCAGGAGTCCTCAGCAGTCCCTGAGGCTTCTCTGGGAATCCACTGGATAAACATGCACCATCAGTTTTTTCTTGCTTCCCTGTTTGATTGATAAACGTGTTAGTGAGTATTAGAACATTTTATGCCATATGATGTAAAAGTCTATTATCGACAGTTGATTTAATAATGACATTTGTGGCTGGTTCTCTAAATGAGACCCAGGCTCTTGGTCAGGAAAGTACCCCGTATTACTGTGAGTTCCACACATTCATAGTTGAACTAAAAGTCATAATGTGAAATGTTAAGCTATTAATAAACATAATAAAGTATTAAAACAATAAATTCAAAATTATTTAACTTTAAAGGAGATAAACTTTTATACTAAAAAGTCTCATATAGAGAAGGCTTTACAAATATGAGGCTTTAAAAATTTTAGCAGAGAAAATTCTAATAATTTTTTTTCTACAAATTTGAAAAAAGATCACTGTCATTAAGTTTGAACAGGGAAACCCCACTTCTCAGCCCGTGGAACAGGAGCAGAGTCTGAAACTCACTGCCCTGTTATAACATTGTTCATAGGACAAGTCAGATTTACTTGCATTGTTCACACTCAGAGGCTGCTACCCAGCCATAATGCTCAGAACTGCTTTCAGAAAAATGTCTTCAGCAAGGAGGGTCCACATTCAGGTAAAGGCTTTTGAAGACATCAGCTTTACGAGGTGCCTTTTGCTACATCTAAATGATTTCAAACATGTTTGAGGAGTTAAACTCGATGTACTCAATGCTTCCTTTTAGCCTGGAGAGGTTATGATTTCACATTAAATGGTTTAGGTTACTGAATAACCTTATAATTTGAAAAGTGTTTCACATTTTGATAAGCCCCAGGGGCACGGGCTGTCTGTTTGCAGTTCCAGTTCCACAGGCACCTGAGAGATGATGTCCGATTCTTCAGAAAGTATGTCTCTAGGAAATCTGAAAATAAAAGCAGCTTAGGGAGCAAGGAGTGGACATTTACATGCAAAAATCCCAAGAACACATTTCAGAAAGGGCTTTTTAATCTTTTGTAATCACAAAGCAAGCAGACTGCCAGTGGCTGTGAAAGCATCCTTTTCAAAGGCTCTGTTTTCCAGCCAGGACAATATGGGAACTTCGGTCAAGGATCAAAAATATTTGCAGGAACGTTACTTTGGAAACGTACAGACTTCAAAGCTGGTAGTTTAAAATGTGACCCCAAGAGCAGATACGTCATAGTCATTCAAGTCAATGTTACCAGAGTGCTTGTAGGCAGAGCCCCCCCCCCCCTCCAATGTCACGTGTACAGAGCTCTTAACTGCTCCCGTGGGAGAAACTTGAGTCTGGCCCCTGGGGGGCTTGGTTCTGGGTTTGGCGGTTCTGCCAGTCAACTGGCTATGCCAAATACCCGCTTGGGCACATCAAATTTCCTATGGCTTTTCCAACTGCAAACTCAGAGTTGAGGACTAAAAAAAAAATAATAATATGTGAGAAAACACCTAAAACTATGACCAGTACATTTTGTTTCTCTTCCCTAGGACTCCCTCATCATTCTGTTTCACCAATGACGACATTCTCAGGAGACGACACGGCACTGAAGTCCTCCCAAGGAATTCTCTTAGCATTCCTTTCACATTTTTGTTTACTCCTCTGATGTACCACCCATTGGTATGCGTCAAATAAGAGAAAAGTAAGTTAGCAGTCTTGGTTCTTTCTCTCCATCCTTCATAACCTTTCAAGTCAAGACGTGGGCATATGGAATGCTTGCTTATCCTTTCTTCCACGGGATTCAGCACAGTGTCTTGTCATCTGTAAATATTCCTGGGAGATGACTGCGCAGGCAAAGGGCTGGCTGGAGGGAGGAGCGCCGAAGAGATGCAGAGTAGGGTTTACGTGGCCGCAGCCTCCCTGACGGTGTCCCTGCCCTCATGTGGGCCCTGTTGTCCTACTGCAGGGGCCATGGCCTCACACTCTGTCCCTTTCAACCAGACTTTTCACATCGTCACTTTCTCCTGAGGACCACCGCAGGATAAAAACCCTGGTCTCCGCTCCTATCATTTTAGACATCCATAAAATGGCCATTTGGGGGGTGGAGGTGGGAGAGCAGATATGAGGGAAGCAGGTTCAGCATCTCCATCCTCTGCCCAAGCTCCAGCCTCTTTCTGTGGCCAGGATTTCTCATCGGTGGCCTTTCTCTGGCCCCTCTCTGGCCTCTCCTCATCCTGCCACCAGGCACCTTGTGATGTGGCACCTCGGTGTGGGGCCGCGTCTTCCTCTCCACCCAAGCTCTCACAGGCCCGTGCACTCGGAACACGACCACTCAGGTGACAAATCTTACCCTTCATCATTTCCAAGTATCCTTTAAAAGGGGTGGAGGCCAAAGACCCACCTTACACTTAGGTGATGAGGAAAGTAAAAACTTCCCATTCAAATGTATATTTGATTTTTCTTGAAATGTAATTTCAATTTGATAAACTTACTATGTAAGGCTTCATTTGTATTACTCTGATATTTTTCACAAAGTAAAAATATAGAACATATAACAATATAGATAGATACACCGTGCTCTCTGTACCTTTGTTTCCTAGTGCACACACCCAGGGGAGTAATCTGAGATAGCCCTAGATACAATGAGTAAAATCAAACTGGTTCCTGATGCATGCCATTTTCCTTGAAATGTCAATCATTCTTGCCTTTATTTACAAAGTGAAGTTAATGTTTGTGATTAATCAGCAACTGAAGTATTTCACTTAAAACCAATAGACTATGGAAGTAGATGAATTAAATAATACGAAGTGACCTATTCAGGTTTGTGAATGATTTATGATTGATATATAAATAGTGTCAGAACATTTTAGTTTAAATCTAGAAGTGTATTCTTATGATTAATGCATTGGAATAAGGGCTTTGATGGCTGTGCCTCATTCTAATATGTTAATTATATATATAAAATATGAATCAGGAGAAAAAATTACTTTAGATGTGATCAAGAAAAACAATGCTTCAAAAAGATGGCATTTGGCAATATTATTTTGAAGTTCCTGAGGGGCAAATGTTACATTTATTATTATTATTATTATTATTTAGTTGCAATCATTTCAGCTATGGTACCCCGTACTATTATTAGCTGAAATATATCTGTCAGCTATCCCCCATGTGTTAGTAAAACAACTCTATGTTCTTGTGGATTTGGATGCTGAATAAGAACAGTATCAAGCAGTTTGTCCCAATACTAATGATTATAATGTCCTTACTATTTCGCTTGTGGAATTTTAAAACTCCTTGTAATCACTTCAAAGTCCCACGTCTATGGGCCTGAGTTAATTTGAATGCTAGGTACAATTTATCTCTAACAGAAACTATCCTATCATAAGCAGATATTTTGTTAACATCTGATAAAAGTTTACATTTTTAAAAAAAAATGGAGCTAGTGTTTTGTAAGCCCTAAAATAAAAGTTGAGTCCCTTAAACCTGGAATTTTCTACCTAAATTTGAATGGGTTCAGACTCTTGCTAGAAGCAGTTCCTGCAAACGCATTTCCCTGGTCACCTCCCCACTCCCGCCCACAACTGCTTTGGCAACAGGGAGTTAAAATTTAACCCTCTGGGCACACAAGTGAGTTAACCGGTTAGCACTGTCAAAACACAGCTGGCTACTACCAGTGAAGGGGCACAGGATGGCTGGCTGGCTGGCAGTCCCTGCCACCCAAGCACAACGTAGTTTTCCATCTCTTTCACAAATGGAATTGCCTTGGAGCCTCACCAGCCCCGCCCTGCAGGGTGGGAGTTACGGCCTCCGTGAACAAACGAACCAACCCAGGGTCGGTTTACAGCTCGTCAGTGGCAGAGAGCATTAAATCACGAACAAGGAACTTGCACTTGATTATATCGGCATACGTACTTTCCCTACCTACACAGCATTTCCGACTGTCACTAAGTGATTAATTAGGAGGCTGTTTGAATCATCCCACTTCCACACGTAGATGCGACGCTTATTTGCTCTTCCTAAGACTATGGAGAGATTTAATCAAAAAGATCTTCAGATGAGCGCCTTGTCAGAGCACAGATATTTTGAAATCCCTATGAAAATGCAGTTTAATGCATCCAGTTAAATTGCCCGAGAGGAAACAGTGAATACAGCTTCCTTAAAGCCTTTTCCCCGAGGCCATTAACTAAGAACCTGGTCACTAACTGCTGGTAACAACCGGTTTTTGAGGGATTATTGCTATTATTGGCATTCTGTGGTTTATGGCCACATTTTGTTAAAGACCTTAAGAATAATACTGCAGCTGGACTTGGTACTTGAGAGGAATCAGCCCCTTCCCTTGTGGTTAGCGGCCCTTTTTCATTCCAATCTAAACGAACCGAGGCTGAGCCGCGCTGCTGAGTTTATTATCTACTACGCTTCTTGTTGCTCTAAGAAATATGCCTTACACCGGAGTCAGCATTCAAATCAATGGAGCGAAAATACAACATTTATTGTTAGTAAAATTGAATCACGCTGAAAAGGCCGAATGAATGCGTGACTTAAACGGGATGTTAGAAATCATTCCGCTTGCCACCCGCGCTCTCCGGCTGACACGCTGCCGTGTGCGGCTCCCTCGCAGTGATTAATTGTTCACTGGAGCGGGCATGTACGCACTGCCAGACGGAGGAGAACAGCCCAAGTTATAGTATTGATTTCCCATAACTCTCTGTGAACCTGTACACCTGGACAGGGGCCCGCTCTGTGGGCCTCAGAGCCGCCTGCTGATCATTCGACCCTCTTATAATTTCATTTACTAAAAACAGAATCAGGAAGGAGGCAGCCAGGGCGCGAAGGGCAGGCAACCATCACACAACAGAAGGAAAGTTCTCCAGAGTTTCAAAAATATTTCTTTTGTTCACTTCAAATGCCAGAAATGAGTCGGAACCCTGACAACTGAAAACTATTAGGTATATTAGAGAGACCGAATGCAGATTACAGAAATAGGTTACTTGCATGGAAGACAAGGTTTGTTTTTTTTTTTTTTTTTTGGCGGGGGGGTTCTTTTTCTTTTCTTTTTTTTTTTTTTTTTTTTTGCTTTTTTGAGGTCTGTTATTCTTCCCATTTTTGTAATTACAAAAAAAGAAAGAAAGGATGATCAGAACATATCATTAGCTCTGCTTCTTAGTGAACTTGACTTTTCTCAAGAAATTTACATCTTTCTCTCATTTTCTGTTAAGGTTTCTTCCCCTGTTTTCTCACCTAAAGAATTATAATGAGGTAGAGTGAATGAGATCTATGGGGAGAGCAGAGGACCCAGAGACGAAAGGTAAAAGGATGATTGATGGTACGAAATTACCATAAAAGTACAATCAGGATCAGATTTTAAAATGAATTTTTAAGCAGCCTAAGAGATACTCTTTGATTTGTAGTCTGGTGGAATGGATAATGTCTCATTCAGTGGGTAAAGTTTCTCACTGTGTGACTTGAGCTTTTTCTGATCTTTCTGACTGGGAGTAAAATGGAACCAAAGCCTAAAGTGGTTTTTCATGCAGAAAATATCAAACACAATATTCTTAATGTCAAAACCTGGGCATAGCAGGTGAGGAAAGAAAAATAAATAGAAGACTATTGCTGTTAGTATAATTGTATCAAGCTATCCTCTCATTGGCAAGTGGGTTAAAACATATATTATTGAAAGAGCAAGGTTGTTTACGTACCGGAGAGGAGTTCAAGTTCAGGCTGGTGTAAGATTTTAATCTTTCTTAGGAGTGTGAAATGCTCCAACTAAAATATCAAAGCATGAGCTATATGTTTTCCTGTTTGCTTCTTAAAAATTTAAAAACACTTCTTATTATAGGATGATTTCAGATGTACAGAAGAGTTGTAGATATATTACAGAGTTAAAACCTTAAATTACCATCGGGATTGCCAGATTTAGCTGTAAGCACAAGACGCCCAGTTAAAGTTGAATTTCAGATAAACAACAAATCATTTTTACTGTACATGCGTCCCACAGCAATCGGAACGGATATTCTATTTTCCATTTGTCTCCGTTAAGGAACCAGTGTTGGTTCACTAAACCTACCCCTCACTTGGATCTCACTGGTTTCCCCAACATCGCTTTCCTGGTCTAAGACCCCACTGAGGACGCCGCGCGCACTCAGTCGTCAGGTCTCCGTGGGCTCCTCTGACCTCGGACGTTTCCGGGACTTCCCATTTATTGTTAAACACAGCACAGCATGAAATACTAATTGATAATCAAATAGTGTTAATAAACACTTGATGTATGCACTCAAAACCCGTTTTTTTAATTAATGAATTTCCAAAAAAATTTTAACTCATAAATCATTTCAATGGTCTGTATATTCAAAGCTCTATTTATAAGATTGTAAAAACACTAATAAATTCTAATTACAAATAAGGAATTTTCATTTTTAACATTAGAAAAAAATAACCAGCAGCAACTTGTAGACGAGACCAAGCTCATCATCACATTGAAAAGATTGTGCTCCACTGAACATTAACTTGTTGTGGTCCTTCAATGTAACAGTGATAACTGAAAACCTTCAAGTCACGTGCTTTTAGTTTCCTCAGTTCAAACACTCATTTCATCAATCTCCTCCACAGAATAGGTGTGTTTCTAAGAATAGATCCTTGAAAGACGGCAGTGCATATTTGTTATAAACTTTGTCCATAGCCATAAGAACAGAGGTTTGGGTTTTTACATGTTTATTTTTTAGAAATTTCCAAGAAGGTTAAAATTTAAAAAAGAAAGAAAGGAAGGGATGGGATTAGTGAACCCAGCCGAAAATATCTGAAACGTGCAGCTTTGTAATGCAGGTTGATCTTCATGAAGTTAAAATCGCCTGCTTTAAAACTGTTCCACATTATGGGAATCTTTAACATTTCAGACAGTTGCTTCTTGTGACAGTTTCCATTTCTTCCCCCCTGCTGACAGTTCCTATAATGACTTTAATCATAGAGTCTGGAAACGGAACCGGCTATTGAATAGCAACAAACTCAATGGTCAATGTCTATGTCACTTTTCTGGGAGCAGGACTTTCTGAGCATCAAGGAGCTAATACTCAGAGCCTCCTGGAAAAGTGCTAAGTGCATTAACTCTCTGTCAATCATGGTGGTTCCACGCAGGCCAAATTATTACTATTGGGCTCAAGATGTTCCATTGAAACTTATTTGTGTGGTATTCGTATCTGTGTACCGTATATAACTAATGATGATTGTTTATGGAAAGGTGCCTGTCCAATTATTTTTGAAGAAACACAAGAATGCAGAATGACTGGAAGCATCAGGTTTCTGCCAGAGACTGCCTCAGGTAAGAGGAGAATGGCTAGAGGCTATGAGGAATCACAAGAGACAAGTCAGAGTCGTAAATTGGGAAACTGACATATCTCATCTAATATACTTGCTAACTAGGCCTTTAAAAACCTTGACATTTAACTAAGTTTGGGGAAAAGTTATGGGGTTTTGTCCTTTTCTATGGGCTCTAACTCATTAATCCCTTGCATGAAGGTGTTTATCATCGTTAGCAACATTAGTAGATGAGGGAGGCAGTGCTCAGGGAGGCAGGTAAGCGTCTCTCCACGGAGCAGCTGTTTACGCAGGCGGCGCCGGTTTCAAAGCCAAGTCAGTCAAAAATGATTCTTCAAGTTATTTACCCTTTTGCTACTTCAGGGCTTGAAATGGCATGAAAGGAACCTTTCATTCAGCAGAGGCATTTAAATAAAGCTTTCGAAAGGCTGATGTGTCTGGAAGAGGGTGGGCTCTTTACGGAAATAAACAAGTTTCCAGGGATTTTAAGAAAATAGGAAAGAAATGAAAACTTCCCAGCGATTGTTGTCTACTTCAATATCTGGTTTTGATCAAATTTATATTATTTAAGGGCATAGCAATGGCCCGTGGCAAGATAATCTTTGGCTTCGTATGTTAATGTTCCTGAAGTAGGTTTAACTTTACATGAGGTATTTTTTTAAGCCCCAGAAACATTAAGCCCCGAGACAAAAGACGTATCGTTATAATCAGAAAGCAGCAGTATCCCTCCCGAAAAGGCAGAGAGAGTAGATGCTGTTCACAAAGCGTATAGTAACAGGGCTGAGCTCCCATCCGGCATTGCATTAAACACACGCCAGAAGGAGCTTCACTGCGCTGAAATGCTTCAAAATGAGGGGTTAGCATTTGCCTTTATCAAAGCAAAACACTGCCCCCCATTTTTAAAAATAATTGCAAGGCTTGTGTTTTTCATTTGTTTATATTAAGTGGATGATAAAGACATCAAGAGACACTTGTAAAGTGTACTGAACAATCAATGTGTAAAAATTGTTACTTAGAAACCCTGAGAAACTACTTTAATTTTTTTCAAGCTACTAAAAACCATAGATTTATTTCCTTTTTTCACCATTTTTCTTTGAACTATGGAACTTCATCTCTTTTTAAGTCTTTTAAGATAAAAAGGCTTTACAATTTGCTCCTAAAATTACCATTGAAAATTTTTAGCACTTACAAATTTATTGTACACATTAACAATAATTTAAAACATGTATCTGGAGGACATATATCAAATAATGTACACCAGTCCCTTCTTTTGGGGTTAATTCCTATCAGTGATATTTCAAGCCAATATTCATCTAGTAGTGTGTATGAACTTGGGATAATGTTACATTCTTTGGAGAAAACATGAAAGAAGCTGAAGACACGGTCCTTGTCTTCAAGGGAGTTCTGATTTTACGTGGAGGACATGTCTGACACACCCAGAAATAAAAAGTATGGGGGGCAGTATAGGATGACATGCAGTGATTACAAAGACCTTTTGTAATAAAGAATAAAATACCACATCACGTGGTTTAAGAACAATGAAAAGAAATGCTTCTCGCTGTGCAGAGAAGCAGAGCCGAGGCCAAGGGCTGAGGGCTGGGCAGTCCATGGGTGATAAATCGGGATGGGGTGTTTGGAAAACATGGTACTTTGCTTGATTTGGTGGTTCATCTGTGGCTATAGACAGACGATGGCACTTCTGAGCAGCCTGCTCCAAAGCTAGAAAGCAAAATAGACGTGGTAGCAGTGAATGAACTGACCAAAGCATTCATAGGGTCAGTGAGGTGACTCTGACAAAGAGGTGTCACTGGGTGAGGGCATGTGCAGTGCACAAGGTTCCCTCTCTGTACACAAGTCTGTCTGCCACGTTAGACAAGCTGTTTACACTTTCTGAACTTGGGTTTCTTTACGTGTTATGGGAACCTAATAATAGCTCCAATCTCATCCATGTTTTGCATGTAGTAAATGACTAAAAGCACATGAATAATGCCTGTTCCATAGAGCCATGGTGAGAATTCACTGGGACCATTCATACAAAAGATGTATCAGAGACTGGGAAGTGTCAAAGGGCAGGGCATCTAGTCTTAGAGTCGTGTCTATAAGGAACAGGGCTGGGAAAGCTGCAGCTGAGTCTGGACAGCTCTGTGTGAGTCTCAAGTATGAGATGAGTCAGCAGGAGTAACTCAAAAGTGGGGCAATGTTTCGATGGTGACGTGTTGTGTTTTTATGCGTGGCCTTTAGTAGGGACCTGATAGAAGGGCCCTGTGGATTCTCCTGGCGTGGAAAATGAGAGCCCAAGGACTAGGTTTTAGGTAACATGGGATGACTGTCCCTTTGTTTAGCTCTGCAGAAGAAAGAAGTTTGGAATCATAGTACAAGGCACATTTACAAGGAATCTCATTGCCAACACAGGCTGGCCTCTGCAACTTGTTGGAAGAGAGTAGCTAGAAGATCGGTACATCATAGGGCCTTGGGCCTTGGACAGGCTTCAGAGGGGCTTTGAGAACAATAGAGCTAATAGCCAATCTAAAGTCCTTTGTGTATGATTCCATCCGGTTCTCCAAAGCCATCGTGAATCTTGGTAAAACATTATAGCTCAGCCTTCCCTATTCCAGTAGCACTTGCACCTGCACTTGACATCTGGGCCCACACTTGAGACAAAGCCATGCCAGGATGAATGGCAGCACTGCCTGAGTGAGGCCGGTGAAGGGGCAGGGAGAGGAGGCTGCAGAAAGGCCCAGCCCTGGCCCCAACCCAGGCCAGCAGGGCATCAACAGCCAGGTTTTACAATGCGAAGAATGTCCTAGGGTTCCCAGAAATCCAGGGGAGAGAACCTGGTAATGATGCTGAACATCCGATGGTGACCAGGGATGGAAACCCAGGCCATTGCTAAGTGAGTGTTAACGGGCAGTGCCATCTTACAACCTGCTGACACATGTTCAGAGCATCCGGGTTGCACAGGATGGTTGTGGGTTCCAATGAGGTAACAAATGAAACTTCTTAGCCTGCATCTGGTCTTTAATGGGCTCACAATGAACAGTGGTTATAGCTGGGGTCACCGTTATTGACAATGGGATGTCACGTTAGGGGACTATGCAAGGACATTGGAAAAGAAGGTCACACGAGGTGTGTTCATTCCGCAAGTCCTGTAGGTAGCCAGGCTCCAGCGTCTGCACACACCGATGCACCGCTGTGTGCAGAGCCAGACTGGGCATCGCTAGAAGGCCATTCATTTTCTACTTGTCACTTTCCCAAAGATGGGCAAGGGTACAGTCACCCAGAAGCATAAATGACAAACCACATATAATTCAACAGAGCTGTTTTAGAAGGTCAGGAATCTGGGGGAGCAGGTATAAGCCTCAAATGGTGAGTGTAAAGAGGCAGAGGCAGCTCCATGGGAGATGGGCCATTTTTCTCTCACAAGACCGCTGAGCTCCCAGGTGGGTAGTTCAATAAAACCCACCACAGTCTGGTGTCTTTATTCTTCAAAGGGGTGTCTTAGGCTCCAAGAGGGAGGCAGCCATTGAACTAAAACAGGTCCCGTGTAATGTGTATTGGGAGCAGTCTCTGCCTCAGAAGACATCTCCCTATGGGACAATTTTCCTGGGTCCCTGGCACCATAGTGGAGGGCAGGCCAGGGACCAGCAGGTGACAAAAGCAGTACTGGCAACAGAAATCTCACTTCAAGCAGACGGCAGAGGTGACTCAGAAGCTGAGTAGATGTCCAGTCAGAAGAAACTGAGAGACAGGAGGAAGGATGGGCAGCCCCTGAAACACAGCACCTGCTTCTCAACAGGTCATTGGCACTGACTCCTTTTACCAACAGGAAGCAGCAAGTGGCAGTGCCCCCAATCACCAGGTTGGCTTCAGGTTGGGCGGGGGGTGGGAACTAGCTGACTCAGAATTTATGAAGCAGTGTGACAGAAATACTTATGTATAAACTCTATTTAAAGTGGTTAAAGGAATTAATCCATTTAGCCTCCTGGCCTCCTATAATAGGTAATTCTATAACCCCAGGCATACATCAGCCTCAGGGCCTTTGCACTGACCATTTCTCTGATGGGACCCCAGTCACATGCACAGTCCACTCCTCACTGCCTGCAGACCTCTAGTCAAATGTCATATCCCAGGGGAATACTGTTTGATTACTCCATCTAAAATTCTCCACATTATTCTTTTAATTTATTGATTGATTTTACTTTATTCTCTTATCATGCTTTATTTTCTGTGTAGTTCTTATTTCTTTGACAGGGTAAATTTATTTGCACATTGTCTATCGCCCCTCCAGAAATTAAGTTCCATGGCCATAGGGAACTTAAACAGTTTTTTTTAAGGCTGTATCCTAAGTCCCCCAAACAGTACCCTTCCCAGAGAAGTAGCACAATAAATAAATAACTGTTGAATGATGGTTTCAGTTTATAAGGAAGAATCTGAATGACAGGGAGTTTCAGAAAATTTTCAAGGTCTCAGTCATACACACAGAATCAGCTATGGATTCAGCTCTGCACACGACTTTATCCTGCCCCCTTCATATTGCATTCCATTGTCCCATCACTGCTGAGATAGACACAGGTCCCCAGCCAGCAGGGCACAGCATACAGGGCACTGCTCCCCACGCACACCCCCTCTGGCCTCCTTGGCCCTGTCTTCTGACCGGGCCTCCTCACCTGCCTCTGGGAGGCAGGGCCTCCAGGCTGGCAGCAGCCTCCTCTAGCTCTCTGCCTCTCCTGTGGAACGTGAGAGCAGAAAGTTGGGCTAAGCCCCCTGAAAAGTCTAGAAACCAGCATTGCCCTTACTGATGAAGAAAGGGCAGCAGGGACTCTGTTGCCAGTGAGTTTCTAGGTACCCCTCTTAGAATGCTCCAATTAAACTGCTCAGACCCCCGTCCCACTGGCATACACAGATTGCCCCCCTTCAAGGGCACTACTGAGCCTCAGCATACAAACGGCCTTTGGAACTCTGCTACAATTTTGGCTCCATGTTTATCTCTAGCTGACTATCCAGAGAAGCAGAGGTCTGAGGAGCTGTGATTTCAAGCTCTGGGTGTGTCTGTTGTCAGAAGTGTGGAGGATCAGAAGGAAATAATTCGTTCGTTTGCACTGGCAGTTGGGGACTCCTGGCATGCCCAGCCTCTTCACACACACAGTAGGGGCAGGAAATAGACTCAGACTGGAGTCTGAACAACCCCTCCATTGGGTGGACGCCCAGTGGGCAGAGGCCAAGGGCCTGGTTAAGGCACCAGGGTGGGGCAGGGTAACTCCACAGATTATGGGTTCCATCATAGACAGCTGTCAAACCTGAAGCCTACATGTAAAGCCAGGTGGACAAGCAGTGACTGGCCAAGAGGCCTAACTGAGATCAAGCGATAGAAGAGAAACCAGGCATTCCAGGCCAGAGCAAGAGCATTCAGAACACAGAGCAGCAGGTGGAGCCTGCAGGCCATCCCTGAGCCAAGGGCACCCCCACCAGCCCTCCCACAGCACTCTGCTGGCCTTGGTGAGGGCGCGGCAGAGGCAGCCTGGGCAGCTCTCAGGTTATGAGGTATGAGCTCCAGTAAACTTAGGACAAAAGGAAAAAGGAAAGGGAGTATCTCTGTTTCACATTCCAAAAGCTCAAAATATTTCACGGGTTCTTCTCTTCATGGGTCACTACAGTCTTTCATTAATTTAACAATTATTTATTCAGAGCCTACTTGGCCAGACGCTGAAGGAATTCATGGCTGGAGTGAACCCACCAAGCCATAGTGGGTTTTTATTTTCAGTGTGTCTTTTTTTAAATTCTAAAGAACTTTTTCAATATTATTTTTAGCTTTAGGTATACAGCATAGTAGTTAGACAATCCCGATATTTCTAGTATCCACCTGACACTACATGTAGTTATTGCAATATTATTGACTGTATTTCCTATGTAACTTTTTCAAAGAGGAAAAACTTGCTTGTCAAATACTCACACCTATGAAGACATATTTCTTCTAATGTTTAAAAAAATTTAAATAGAAAATGATGCTTTTGATTTTCTTGAAACTCAGACAAAAAGTTTGAAAAGTTAACATGAAACTGAGTTTTCTAATACTAAACAGGCAATGATTTTTGCTCAGTTGTTACCCACAAGTCCATCAATCCAGTCTACAGCTGCTGGCAGATTTGTTTCCAAAACGACCACTGTCCAGTTCCACTTGCAGCACCGTTCAGGTACGTAGGCTGGTTTCCCTGGCGCCTTTTTAAAAAATCTCATCCTTTTTGTGTTTGCCTTTGAATCTCTCATTGCAACTACTCTGAAGGGCCCGTGAATTAGAGCACTCTAACAAATATTGATTGTCTACAATTGTAAGTTAGCACAGCTTCACCCTCAAATGACAGGATCTTTCAAACAAAAGAGGAGAGGGCAAATTCCTCACATAGGGGATGACCGTCCACAGACTCACACCTACCCACTGTCCACAGGCGAGAGCGCAGGTGGAAGAACACGACTTCCAATGCCAGTGACAGCAGTCATCCCAGGCTCTTTGTCCCAGAGCATTTAACTCTGATAAAAAGGGTTAGGCATTTGAATCAAGCCTGGAGAATGTGTGTAGGTCCATGCTGGATGTGAAAAATAATTTAAAAATAATTTAAAAAGTAACAATGATGATAATAACAGAGTCTAAGAGAGAAACTGGAGCACCAGCTCCGACTCTCTGAGAAAGGCTCCCAAGCGGCCGCAGTGTGTCTGGTAGGCCGAGAGGAGCTAGGCTGGCCGGCCTCAGCCCCCTGCGCCACCAGCCAGCTTCATTAGGCAGCCAGCAGAGCGTCCACAGCACGTAGGTGTCTCACAGAGGCATGTGAATAGTGGTAACGGTGAATCTGTGGGGATTCTTTCCCGAGCACCTTCTCCCTGGTGTGTCCCTCAAGTGTACTAAATACTATCAAGAGCAATCTGAAAGAGTCTGTATTTTTTAAATAAATTTTTCATTAAGGATATTACGTGTTAAAACCTCAGGTTTTATAATATAATGAAGCTTGCATTGTACTGTTCCTGCCTCCTGTCTCCTTAAGGTTATTGCACCGAATTATTCTCTAGTTTTGAGTGTTCCAATACAGGTTACAGGCAAATTCTATTGAAACCACCCTACAGTCTAATATGCTAATCTTATAGATTTTTATTACCTCTATTCACTATTGAAAAAAGGATGCCATAGGCAAGCCAAGTGGGTTTCCCAAAATGTTAGATGGCAGTATTGGCAAAATCCAGCAAAAAAAGTCCACTGATCTTCGTTTTCAAACCATGACCATTGGCTGCAATGCCAGTGTATATTCTAACACTGGTACTAAACGCTTTTTATTTTGAACTTGGGCAGAAGTCATGGCTCCTAAAGTCTTTTTGAATGATCGAGAAAATCGCTATGAGATCGCTAGGCCTACATCTTTTCAGTACACCAGATAATCAACCAGGAATAACACATATGGCCTCGTGGCCTTTGAACAGACTTGGCTGCCTCTTGATTGGTAATAACGAAGCAGCTTAAGCAAAGAGTATGATGACAGGAAGGAGAAAGAAACTGAGGAACACATTAGAGACCACTAAAAAAATCTGTTTTTCATATTATAACAATGGGGAATGCCATCTGGGTTCCTGCTTAACAATAAATCTGGGAAAAGCAAAAGGGAGGGTTATGAGGTTGTAGACGACCAATGAAAATAGGTGTCATTGTTTCCCCTTAGATCTGTACCAAGAGTCACCTATATGCAGCCAGGTGAGATGTCTTTCAAAACCAAGGCTCCAGGCTGGCCCAGCCCTTTTACTCTCAGCCTGTGTTCTATGGCCACGGAGAGTAGTCAGAGAACTACTGTGTGTGATCCTTCTGACTTCAGGGCTCCCTCTGGGGAACGTGAAGCCTGCAAGCCCCTGGGGCGTGGCCTCTCTCACTGCTGCTCTCCCCTGCCAGCCTGGCTGAGCCCCTCCCCCGGCAGACTATACCCTGTGTCTGCCCAAATGATCGTCTCCGGACAGGGGCCGTTTCCTTGGAGAGATCTGGATCTTCTACTCCTTAGTCTTCTGGGCTACCAAACCCTTAAGGAAACATAATTATTTCCTGTCCTAGAAACATTCAGCCATAAGCAATTTGTTGCTTCCTCCTTCTGCTTTTGCTTCAAGCTCCGCTCACTTTGATGTATGTATGTATGCACACCAGGCTGGTGCTAAATCCTGTACAATCATTATATAATTTAATCTTTTTTATGCTCACAGAAATCCCTCTAGCTAGGTTTTATTACCCCCACTTAACAGATGAGAAATCTGAGGCCCAAAATAAATGATGCAATTTGCCTGAAGTCACAGAGCTCAGATTCCAAAGACCATGTGGTTGCTGCAATTATGTCACTGCCATCGACCCAATCTGTGTATGTCATGTTTGACTTTTATTTTTCTTCATTATATCTATCACTGACATTATGTAACTCTTCCACTTAAGGCTATTACCTTGAGAAGGATATTTAATCTATTTCTACCTCATCCTTAAAATGGGAATTATGATAGCGCCCATCTTAAAGAGGGTGGTGAGAATTAAGGGAGTGACGATGTAAGGGAATAAGAACAATGCTTGGTCAATTGTAAGCAATACGAAAGTGTTAACTCTGATTATCAGTCGTATCGTTGTAGTGATCATCATGGTAGCAGTAATAGCAGTAGCAGTACACTGAAGTGTCTGAGGGTTTATTGTGTCTCCCGTACTAGAATGTAACTCCTTAAGGACCAACTCTGTTTTGTTCACTGCAGGACTTGCATTGTTGAGAATAGTGCTTAGCGCAAAGTAGAGGCTTAATAATTATTTGTTGAATGAATGAATACATAAGTGACTTCAAGTCTTCGTATTTGTTTCTCTGTGACTCTGGGGATTTGGACAGCTAAAATTTACAGCGGAGTGGGGGAGAGAGAATGTTGTCTCTGATGTCAAGGCTGTCCACACCTGGTCCGACACCCGCATGTGCCCAGGTACAAAGTGGGCACCAGGTGGATTCTCTGCTGTGCCTCATGCTGATGGTCGCCTTTCTTTTTTTTAATTAATTAATTAATTTATGTTTAGAAAGACAGGAAGGGAGGGAGAAAGGGAGAGAAATATTGATGTGTGAGAGAAACATCCATCAGTTCCCCCTTGCACGCTTCCAACTGAGGACCTGGCTTGCATCCCAGGCATGTGCCATGACTGGGAATCGAACCTTCATCCTTTTGGTCCACAGGCTGGCACTCAATCCACTGAGCCACACCAGTCAGAGAGATGGCCTTCTTTCTTGACATGTTCTCCCCAAGGACCTCATGGACGGCCGAGTCATTCTCCATTTTCTCCAACTTGCCCTCCCCTCTCCATCCTATAAAATGATCTTGTCTTAAATTTATTGCCATAAGGCCTCCTCACTGGTAGGCGATACCTAATTTTTCTCACAACCTAACATGCTATTCACATTTTTCTAATATCCCTTGAAACTCTAAATTCTATAAACACTGATGCTGTGTGACTATGTGGTTACTTCAGAATTTTCTGTGTGTGTGGTGATATTGCATCGGAGATGTGCTAATATTTACCCTCTGCCTGGCAATAAATGCCTTCATCCAAAGGACCAGCTTTAGTGGTAGAACTCAGGCTCCTAAGCTGACGCCTTGGGGGAAACATGGTACTGATAGAGCCTGAGAAAGCCCTTGTTATACTGTGTGTTTTTGTTTCCCCGAAGTAAGGCTAGTAGTGCCCTCTGGTTCACCCGATCCACTTCTCCTGACTCCATTAGAGACACCGGCTTTATTCCAGACTAAGTTTGGAGTTTAACTTCCCCCTCTGCTATGAAAAGTAGCAGAATTTTCTGAGAGAAATTGTGAGTGAGGATAGAAAATAAAAACAAGCAAAGAATAGAAGGAGAGGGCAAGAAATCCGCGTGGTGTGAAGCAGGAGAGAAAGGACTGGTCAGAGTGAAATGGAAGAGCAAGAGAGAAATCTACTAAACCAATCAGAAAACAGTAGGAAAAGCCCTGGCTGGTGTGGCTCAGTGGATTGAGTGCTGGCCTGCAAACCAAAGGGTTGCTGGTTTGATTCCCAGTCAGGGCACGTGCCTCGGTTGTGATCCAGGTCCCCAGTAGGGGTCGCATGAGAGGCAACCACACATTGGTGTTTCTCTCCCTTTTTCTCCTCCTCTCTCAAAAAATAAATAAAATATTTAGAAAGAAAGAAAGAAAGAAAGAAAGAAAGAAAGAAAGAAAGAAAGAAAGAAAGAAAGAAAGAAAGGAAGGAAGGAAGGAAGGAAGGAAGGAAGGAAAGAAAATACAGAGGAGTTAGTACAAAAGAAGGTGATGAAATGCAGAGAACTCCACGAGACAACAGGGACAGCCATAGGGAAACGTGGCTACAGTAAAGAGATAAGACACAAATGGACTACGGAGTAGCCAGTCAGTTAACTAGGTAAGGAAGGATTGGTGGTCACAGTAAAATGCACATTGTTTATCATTCATAATACATCTAGGTGTTTCATTTAATCTTATTAAGTCATAGTCATAATTTCATTTATCACATGCAACTGAAAAGTTTCAGTGTAGCGTGTACCGAGGGCCCCTTATCGAGGGGTAGGAGTGAAGTGATGCAGCTTCACTTGTAACCCATTATTATCCACACACCAATTAGCTTTATAGTGCTGGAAAATTCCTGGCAGTGCCTGGCTGTCCTAAGCACTGTTCTGAGCAATGTAAGTATCGCAGTGCCTATTTACAGAAAGAGAAGCAGCTGTTTCCCAGAAAATGAGAAATAATTTTAATGCTTTGCCCAATTAGCTGTGAAAAAGGACACGGTCTAGGTGGAGTTTTCAGAAAAGCCAATTCATGTACATACACGCTTCTCTCTCCGCTCCCACTGCTACCCCAGTTCAAGTCACCACCGCATCCCTCTTGAAATGTTACGGTACTCTCTTAGCTCTTTTCCCCACTTCCACCCTGGATCTTTCCAGGTATCCACAACACATCCAACATGAACTTCTAAAAGTATCATCCCTCAGCGTCTATGGACTCTTCGCAATGGTCACCCACAGCGCAAGGGACACACCTGAGTTCCCACAGGCACCGCTCTGACCCGGCCCCCGTGTGTCTGCTCTCTGTGTCCGACCGCGCTGCTCTGCCTCCTTCTCCTCAGGTGTGCCGCCACCCTTTCCCGCCCTAGGCCCTCCATGTGCATTCTGTCCCAAAACTGGAATACTCCTCCCCATTTTTGATCTGGCTAAACAATACTCAAGTTTCCTGTCTCAGCATTAACACTGTTTTCCTCATAGAAGCTTTGTCTGACCCTCAAGCCTAGGGCAAGGCATCCTGTTGCACATGCTCATTGCTTATTTTACTTCTATACATTGATTCACGTTACCCATGAGAATTATTTTAACACTTATCTGCATACTTCTCTGTGTGCCTTCTGTGACCCTCGGTTGGCTGTGAGTCTTACTAAAACAGAGGCCTGGTCTACCTTGCCCTCAACTATTTCCACAGTGCCTTCCTTGGTTCCTGCCACACGACAGGCACGCAATGTGTTGGGTGAAAGAGTGAATAAAATTTGCATTTCCAATATCCTAGAGTTGTTCACAGTCCCAAGGGTCTGCTTCAGGTAGAGCCCATATAATGCATGTGATGCTTTCTGTGCACTTATTTGTGGAGAGAGAACCCCTTATACCACCACCCACCTCCTCACCTGTTATGAATGTTTTGTGTTATAGCAGGACGGCAAGAGAGAGACAGCAAGCCTATGAGTCTTTCATAAGGAGAACACCTGTCATTGTCCCCATGAATGCAAAGTGGCACACAATATTCAGAACCATTTTAGCTGGTGTAAACAGAGGATTTGCAGTCCTATTTAGTTGAGACAGAGTTGAGCTGAAGGGCAGGATGTAGTTGAACGAAGGAGAAGCATTACTAGCTCTTTGTCTAAAATAAAGGAGATGATATCTCTGGTTCTCCACTTACCTGACACTGCTGTCTTCACAGCAAGTCTCATATTATCCTCTCCTGATGTGCTGTCACAACCTCCTTCAGACTTGTCATCAGCCCATCACGCTTTATTCTGAACCAAGAGTGTCCAAATCTGTACTTCTTAGTGTAATGACTGGTCTCGAATGTCCCGGGATGACTAACTCAAAAACTTCTGAGTAAATGTCGCCAGTTAAGTTGGAGTGGCTTCTAGCAAGGCCAGATTCAGTCTAATGCAGTTTCCAATTGCCTTCCTGTATCACCAAATACGATTTTCAACATACTGACATAAACTGGCCTATTACACAGTACGTGTTCCTTTCTGGTGGTGACAGGAACTGTGAACTCTAACATGAGTCATCAGGTCCAATTGTTAGGACTTGGTGACTCTCTTCTGCAATCAAACCTGTTCGCGGTTTTCAGAATTCTTGTCCACTGATGGTACAACGCACTTCGAGCCTCTCCTCACACAAGGGCATCCTGTATACAATTACCTTTCCAGTGTCTGGATTAGCCCTTGTCAATGTTGTGTTTACTATGAAACACACTCTACTGTTCTTTGTATCCGTTTACTCAGTGGCCACCTGCAGAAGCAATATCAATACAAATGGAACTTGCGGGGCAAGAAAAACATATTGATAATCGTTGAAATGGACAGACCTAGTGGGAAGGGTGCGTCCATTCAAACACCTGTCTCCCACTCTCCCACCATCTGCGCCATCACTTCACTCTTCAGCCTCACTGCTCACCCCTACAATTAGCCTGTCACGAGGGGGTGGGTGTCGTTCAGGTGGATTTAATGTGCGTTTAATACGGCCCATTGAGTTTAATGTTGATTTAAACTTTAATGTTTAAAGTAACTATTTCTGTTCTTGCTATAAATCTATGTGTCTGTGCTTAATTGGGAAAATGAGTCCATCTAAGGCAAGAGCCAGGTTCCATGTTTTGTGAAGGGACTACATCAAATAAGCAGAGGATGGGCCGTCCAAAGCTCTAAGTGAAAATAGCAGAACGATGCATAATTCATCGCTGCAGTGCAGTTAAAAGAGAAGGTTAATATTTTAATGTGTTCTGAAGAATTCTTGCCCTCAGATTCTCCATATGAATATAACAATTGTCGGTATATAGCTATAAAGGAAAGGGAAGGGGCTAACATGTAATCCAGACCTACCGTATGCTGTTCAGTGTGATGCTAGAGAATTTATATTCATTCTCTTGCCTAATAAAACAAGGTGAGTGTTCCACGAAAACGGACCTGGGTTCAGAGAGTTTGTGTATCTTGGGATACAAGCTTAAGTGTATCCATTTCAGTGTATGTGTTCTTCCCTCTAAGCGGTTTTGTCATTTACCTGATAGTACATCAGTCTGGATGATTCAAACCTCCAAGGGTCTCACTTCCCCATGTGTGAGATATTATACTAGATCCCCTGTAGAAGACAAAAAAATGATTAGAAAACAAGAAAATCGCAAGGCATTGTCCACCCAATTACCTAGATATGACATCATTAGCACTCAAAGTAATTGGATAACCACAATTTCCCTGTTTCCACCCATTCATTCTTTCATCTAAAACATATTCTTTTCATTGCCCATTATGTGCTGGGCACTGGGATAGACACGTTGGATGGAATGATGAGCTAGACAGACATGCTCTTTGTCCAAATGGAGCAGAGAGTGACAGGGAGGAAGGCAGAGGGGGCACTGAGATGGTGACCACAGCCTGCATCTCTGGAGAGCAGCTCCAGAGGCCACTGGGCGAGTGCCAAACCTGGATATTGCCGCTCACACCAAAAGACATGCCACAAAGAGGCTGAGGGGGTGCGCCTCTGTCTACTGTCTGCACAGTGCCCTGAGAGGGGCAGCCTGACAAGAGCCATCTCTCTGACTGCCACAGTCTCACGGGACCCAGAAATGTGGGTCCCCTTGACCACCAGAGCCAATCAAGGGGCTCCCCCTGGGTGGCAGCTGGAAAATCAGGGCACCAGATGTAAAAACCAGGGCACCAGCCATGTGTAAAGCCCCCTGCCAGGAGACACTACAGCTCTGAAGTGTGTCAAAGGGAGAGTGTAAAGATAGTGCCCACCCTCCAGTGTCTCTGGAAAGAATTACAGTCAGTCCCTGGATGCTTATTTAATTAGAAGCCTGACCCTCAGGCCAAAGCCAAGATGATTGGCTAACAGGCCCCCTTCACTGAACATCTAAACTTCTGGATCTGCTGACTTTTGCTGTGCCCTTGGGGTGGGAGCTGTTTAAGAACTCTTTCTCTGCTGCTTACAGTCCTGTGAGACCTACTAGGTCACCAAGCCATGCAATGTGGCAGTATCCTATGATGGCAGCTGCAAACATAGGGGTGTCAGATAGGGGTAGGAGCTCCTTTCTGGGTGACACCAATTATTAGAGTCCCATGAGACACAAGCTCCCCTGGCCTCCAGAGCAGGCCATCAAAAGGCACCCTAGGGGTGGTAGCTGCAAAGATCGGGGCACAGGAAAAAGCATGTGACAAAATTCAGCATCCATTTATGATAAAAATTCTCAACAAAGTGAAATAGAGGGAACATAAACTATCATAATAAAGGCTATATTTGACAAGCCCACATACTCATTGGTGAAAAGCTAAAAGCTTTTCCTCTAAGACAAAGAACAGGGTTAAGATGCCCACTCTCAACACTTGCATGCACCATAGCCTGAGCCATTAGGCAGGAAAAAGAAATAAAAGGTAGCCAAACTGGAAAGCAAAAAGTCAAACTGTCACTATTTACAGAGAACATGATATTATGTGTAGAAAACCCTGAAGACTCCATCAAAATGGAATATTATTCAGCCATATAAAAAAAATGAAATCTTGCCATTTGTGACAACATGGATGGACTTTGAGGAATTTTGCTGAGTGAAATAAGTCAGACAGATGAGGACAAATACCTTATGAGCTCTCTTTTACATGGAATAAAAAAGAAAAAAAAAAAACAAAGAAGCTCAGAGATACAGAGAGCAGATTGGTGGCTGCCAGAGGTAGAGGGTAGGGATGGGAGAAACAGCTGAGAGGGGTCAGTAGGTAAAAAGAAAAAAATGCAGTGGAGATAAAACAGACAAAAATATTTATTTTTCAGATATACTTCAACCAGGATATTTCATAAATCTGAGACGAGTTGTCAAAGGAGAAGTTTGTGATGGATTTTCTGAATTTGTCAACATGTTTATACCACTACTCAGTATTTTTTTTTTGCCAGTATATTGAAGAAAGGCACAGTTCACATCCAATTAAAATGCGCATCACCTCAGTACCGACCCACGAAATTCCTATTTAAATTGTAAGATACCCAGAATCATTCAGCAGCATGCATAAGTCATAAGTCCCTCCCAATAGAAAATTTACCCCTTTCCTGGTCCTGAGCCAAGGATAGAGGATGGCATTCACTCGCTCCTCATCTTTAGACTCAGTAAAGTTCACCTAAAAAATCATAAGAGATACATGAAGTGTGTCACATCAATTTCTTCGCTGTTTAGATGTAATGAGCTTTGTGCTGCTCTCAGATTAGATGCTCATCATGCATAATTCGCCCCGTACATAGCAGAGCTGCTGGCTTTTACAGTGCCTTCAATCCAGTGCTGAAAGTACCCATTGTGGGTGAGCATCACTCAGTCAAACCTGTGCCGTAGGCATCATTGGGTTTGATGATAAACATAGAAAAGAATTACATAGAGAAAAGCATGGTATGCTCCTCTTTAGCTAGAAAAGTTAACTCTGAAGCAATTCTGTTGAAAGGCATTATGCTATTATATTGGAAAATTATTTTAATTTCTTAAATATTAAAAATTCGTTAAATGTAATGTTAAATATTATTCTGTGACTGTTCATGAAGAAGAGGAAACAGTACATTTGCCATCAGTATGTTCAAAGGACTGAAGCGGCAGTTAAATCATCAGGATGGGTCTCATGGATAAACCAGGAGCCAGGAAACCTTGGACGTAACTCTAAAACTGCACTAACGCACATCTGTAAAGTTGTAAATAATTATCAACCGGTGTTTATGTGAAGCACTTTAAGTTGGAAAGTGTTACCACAGGTACACAAAATGAAATTCTCGAGTACCATGCTAAGTTTGACCACCATAATGATTTGCATTTGCCTCAAATGAGAAATCTCGTAGTTGCTTCTGTTGCTGATGGTATATGTATTTCAGAATGGGAAAAGCTTGGGGAAAATCTAATATAACCATTGCAAGCGGTAGTCTGCCATCTTTTTTTTTTTAAGTGTGTGAGTCTGTAATTGGAATGATTGTTTTACAAATAAAATAAGGGAGAAAAGGGAAACCTGGGAAGTCCCAGAGAGTTAGAGGAGGCAATGTTGCTACAGTTCCTCGGTTCAGAAATTTTACACCTAATCCCACCCCGCTAAAAAGAGAAGTAGAAACATAATATATCATATTTTGGACGATAAAGGGCAATAAAGCTGTGTCTGAGCACAATTATCCCTTTTCAAATTATAAAGGTAAAGTTTGACGGGGGATATATTCAAATTTTGCCTGCCAATGTACAATGTTTCTGTGAAATCAGCCCCTGTGGACTATTCCAAATGCCAGTGACGATATTGGAGCAATGTGTTTGGGTGGAATGTACTCTGAAGAGCTATTTTGGAAGTTAGGGGTTATCTACCTGTTCAAATGTACATATTTGTGTGTGTGGGTGGGTGTATATACTTGCATACAAACACAGTAGCAGAGCTCATTAAACAGAGTTCAATAAATATTTTCTGTTGATACCCATTATGTTTCCCTTACTGTACACACTTTGGAAGTTTGTGCATATAAGACTGATACTCCACTGGTATGCAGCCAGGCTGGCTGAAGCAATCCTTCATGGCTGGCATTCCTTCTGCTTTGTCTAGCAGGCATTCGTTTTGATTGGTTAATGCTTGTATCATCCCAGTTATTAAATATTCTTATTATCACTCTGGGTGCAGATGCCTTAATGTATTCTATAGGGTACTTTATAAAACACTGACAGTAATTGTTAACAATTAGGAAACGATAGCAGAGACAGTATTTACTGACTGCTCGTTGTTGGGAAAGTTGGGAGAGAGGAGGAATAACCAGAAACATTATGTTCAAGGTAAACGAGACATGTAGCAAAGAAGACCAACACAGTTGCACCTACATGGTTATTACAGTGGTCATGAAACACACACTGAACATCTCAGCCCCATAGCAAGAGAATTCTTCACTTCGAGTGCTTTAAGAAATCACCAAATGATGGGGATATTTTTTAACATCTTTGAACTGAACAGATAAAATTTCTCTCTCTGGCTCTGCCTCTCTTTGCCCTGTCCTTGCCTTCTTTTATAAAGAAAAAAAAGTGACTGACTCCTTAATGCAATTAGTAAAAAATACCCAAAAACAACAGTATTCACAAATACTTGAAAAATATAATTTTTAAAGGTAAGTATTTTAAATTTCCATCATTCATGACTTGGGTGGACACGTTTTTCTGTATCACTTTTACGTACATTCCCTTTCATCCTATTTCAGTAGTGTTTACATAATCTAGGCTGGGATATTAGGAATAATTTGGCCACCACTTATTTTGGGAGAAAATAATTAGAAAATTATTCTTTTATAAATAGCTTTGGTTGAATTTAAGTACTTGTTCTCAGCATAACTATTTGACTTCATTCACCTAATTCTTTCAAATGAATTTGATTGAGTAGACTCACTTTATATTCAAAGTCTTTATTCATTCTGTTTCATAAGACCAAAACCTATAAAATTAACTAAGAAAATAATGGTAAAGGATTTCCTACATCTATTCTCAACATCTAGAAAAAAACCATACCATTCATCATGAAAAAGAAAACACTAAATCATTTTTTAAAGGACAGTGAGCAAAAGTTATTCTACAACCACGAGATCTTAATCTTCTTATAAGCATCCAACTTTACCAGGTAACTGCCTGTGAGTTATTCCATTTGTGAAAATGTAGAAATACAATGGATAACATATATAAAGAAAATTTCCCATCAAAAATACTTATTGCAGCCTAAGTGACACAGGAAATTGTAGCTTACAAGGATTCTCCAAATGCATTTTCATGATAGGGTGACTAAACACAGGAGACTAAAGTGCAGTAGGGTTACTGCAATGAATACATGAAATGGAGTTTATTCTTGTATCATTATTTATTAATTATTATGTTATTTTCCATATGAGCAACTGTAAACCTGCTTTTGCTCCACCATGTACAGGGACTACAAAAAAAACCACTTTGAGTAAATCATAAAAAAAATCATATTAACAAAATATATTTAAAAGATTTCAAACATTATTTTTATACTTTAAATTATATATTAATACTCAAAAAAAGGCAGGTGGGTAGGAAGAAGAGGAATGAGGAAGGGAAAAAGAGAATGAAAGAAATGATCTATGCTTCTACCATGAAAATAATAAAGTCACATTGACTACTTACAGCGAAGGCAGATCCAGAGTGACACTGCATTCCAACATAATGGTACTGAATATTTTTGTCATTTCTTAGAGCTATCTTGGCATTTAGCATTGATATCTTTTGATGATTTTCTTAAATTGCAATGATCATAGGATAGGTGCCGATCTTTTACTATTTAGGTCAATTTCTCTTTTTCTTCTTTTAAACTGAAATCCATATGATCCTTTAGAAAATGTTTTTGTTCTCTAGTCTAAAAGGAAAAGTAACAGAAAGTCAATGTTGACATGAGTAAATTGCAGTGTGTGCAGACGGGAAAAATGTAGTATTTCTATGGTTTTATGCAAATAGCAACAACTTAGATACTGCCACAGAGAAGTCTGTTAAAGAAAAAACCCAAGAGTTGGATGACTGGAAAAAAAAAAAGGAAACATCTACTCAGAGCAACTGAAGAATCTGAAGAATTATTGAAGAGTTGCCATCGAAGATTTCAGGGGAAAGTAGGAAATCTGTCTGATACTATGTAAATGAAGCATATATAATGTCTCTACATGACAGCATGGCGTCACCTCTCTCTTCCATTTTGTTATGATATACTTCAAGGTTTCATCACAGAGGCCATGGAGAAAAAAATCACCTTATACAAACAAGTGCATATGTTTAGAGGGAAAGAATTCTCAGCAATTGCATTGATTAATTAGGCAAAGCTTTTATCAGTAAATTATGGCTGGGCCAATCAGAAGGTATAACCACCAGTGAAAGTTGAGAGTGGAAACAGTTATCCTATAAAGGGTCATCTTCATGAGTTCTCATTAAGATTCATACAGAGAGTTATTTCTAAAAATCAGGAGAGCTACTGTCTGGTATTCAACTGAAAATTGGTTTATTTACTTATTCAAAAAATATTATTGAACACCACCGCGTGCCAGATACCACTGCAGATGCTAGGAGGGGGAAACCAAGAGCTCACTCTGCTTTGCTCACACAGGTCTGTCTGATGAACGTACACAGGAGAGAACGGCAAGTGATGGCAAGAGATGTGGGCCGATGTTTGTGTCTTCTCCCAAGTCATGCTAAAGCCTTTATTGTCGACAAGATGATAGTTGGAGGAGGGCCTCCGGCAGGTAATTAGGTTGAGGTGAGGTCATGAGAGAGGAGCCCTCGTGATGGAGTGAATGGTCTTGAAAGCAGAGATCAGGGAGCTTGCTCTCTGTCTGTCCACCCTGGCAGGACACGGCAAGAAGGCAAGCCAGAGGAGGGTCCTCACTAAGAATCTGACCACGAGGGCACTCTGACCTTGAGAATGCCGGCCTCCAGAACTGTGAGAAGGAAACGTTTATTGTTTGGGCTGCCCAGTCTACAGCAGACCAAGATAGCAAGAGACAGTGATTGCAGGAGAGAAAGAGAGGAGGGGGATTTCAGCAGTAAGGTATGACACCTAGGATGGTCATCAAGGTCTTTATAGCTGGACGGTTCCTTTTTCCCTAGATTTAAACCAGGAATTGATTTATACCAAAGCAGATCAATAAGCCAGGCAGGTCTAAGCCTGCATGGTTCATGTGCCTCTTAATAGTGAACGGTCTGGTGGAGAGAGTCAGGCACTGTGCAGTTTCAGCATCAGCTTACGTTTCCCAGCCGTTCTGGGCCTGGGGATCTCCTCATGTACAACAAGGGGCCGAAACACGTCCAAACACAAAAGCTTCCAGAGTCTCTGAGTCTTGGGCAGGAACCACAAATATGTGCTAGTGTTCTTGGGTGAAGATATTTGAGTTAGCCCTACAAGTGGCTCACCAAAAATCTGTTACCATTCCTAGAAAAAATAACTCACAACATGTTCTCCTGTGGGTGATTTAGCAGAATCATCACTAAAAAGGACAGAGAAAACCTTAGATTTCCCTGTAGATGTGCTTGAAGAAGAAATAAAAAACCAAATATTTGCTAGATGGTGCTTTACAATAACTGCTAGATTACTTGCTTTTTAAAATTATATAACTCAGCCCTACACATATGCAGATATATTAAAAAAGTGTTCTGATTTTGTTTGTCCAAAATGGATGTTGGATCTCAAACCCAAATTAAAAGAAAAACATTATTCCTTTACCCCAAGTTTAATATGGGGCAGACTTTCCATGATCCAAGCCTTTGAGTAGTTGCTTTCTTAATTAACTTCTTTCCTGCTGAGAGTCTGACAGTCCCATGAGATCGGACTCATTCTGAACCAAGCCAAGCTTTTTATTCCATAACTTATCAAATGTTCTTTATGGGAGAACATCTTTAAGATTGTGGGACAGGGAGAATTTAATAACACTTTCAAGATAAAGAGCAAGTATAATATTTACCATAATACCGTAAATATGTATATATGATATAATTTTGAGGTATGTGATTGGAGACACTGGAATCTGAGCAAGAAAGTTCAGATGCATTTTTCCCTAAACGTAAACATATTTATAAGCCCTTTCATTTTAGGAAATCCCTGAGGTTTACCCTTCTAAAGCTCTCACCTGTACCTGCTGCTTGTTTTCCTGAGATTATCCCCCTGGAGTCCGCAATCACTGCTCATGTCTTCAAGTGCCACATCGGGAAGGGTTTGGATTGCAGTATCTCGGAGAGGCATAAATATAGAAGCAGAAGAAGCTGCCCGAAACTAAGACTTTATCTGGGGATAAACCACCTAATGTATGTTGCCAGCACTTGGGTTTGAAAGCAGAATGCTTTTTAAGGGCTTGCTTTCCACTTTCACCCTTGCCGTGGTTGTAGCACTTTGCTACGGCTTGGCCTCTTTCCTAAATATAATTGTTTGCATGGCCAGAAATAGATAATGAATCTCGTAAACACACAGATAAATTTTAGGATCATTCAGTGAATGGAAGTCGAACTTTGCATCCTTGCAATTTTAGACTAAGGCTCGTGAGTGCCTAAACCTCACATAAGCCTTGGAACCTCCTCTCTTTACTTAGTGATCCAAACAGGGTTTTTAATAAGACCACTTTTTGTGTGTTTTTTCCTCTCTCTTCTAGTAGTTTTAAAGTGTAGCTCTCTGCTCCATACCCCTCCTTACTAATTCTGTTTTCTGCTAGTCTTTCCCTTGATTCCCACTTTCCTTCTGTCCCTGCATCCTTCACGTTTCTTGCCAGGGCCATTCCTTTCACTTCCAACTGTCTTTTTGCTGACCGTTGGGCTCGTTCGGTCCTGCCCTGCACAGGTTTTTTTCCAACGAGCTCTTTCCCTCCATTTTTCTTCTCCGTTCCGCCTAGCTGTCTCCACCCCAGGCTGCCCCCATTCTTCTCACTGCCCCAGAAGAGACGTTCTGCTCTCGAGCACCAGCCTGGAACTTTTCAAAGAAGTTTTAAAAGCTCCTGGGTGTCATCTCCCCCTCTCCCTCTCCCTCCTGCACGAGTGGTGGTCGGAGCCAGTTCACACGTGTTGGAGTTGAGGTGGGTGGAAAAAGCCTTTGGTTTTGCCTGCTGAGAGATCACTGCTTCCTTGTGGTGGAGAGATTGTGCTCTTTGAGGGCCTACAGTGGGGCTGTCACTCTCCGCCAGGTTCAGAGCATTTTTTTTATTGTCCCTGTCAGTTAGCAGCCCAAGGTTACCGCCAGCCCTCTGTCAGGGCTTTGATTTTTGTCGGCTATGGCCAGGTCCTTTTAGTTATCTGCTATCTTTTCAGCTTTGTTCAGGCTGGGCTCTACTTGTCTGCTAATTAGCTCTTTGGAGATTTCCCTTTTAAAACTCCCTATCACAGAGGACAGGAACCGTTCAAAAGTTTTGTGCTTCACAGAAATTCCATATTCATCCATATCTCGCACAGCCGTTTCTTAAAAATTAAAAGTGGCAGGTCAGAGCAATTTAAGGGATGGAAGCAACGCTGCCCGGAAAGGGGGACCTTCGGGTTCTTCATCAGGTATGTAGATGAGTGACAGGCGAAGGAAAGGGTTTACATCAAAAAACACAGAAGCGTACAAATTAAAAAGAAACTATCACTCTGTCTAACATATTCACATGTTCTTTATCTTCTGGTGTGCAAATATTGTGCTAGCTGAATATAAAAGCAGCACAACTTTAGGGTACAAAAAAAACCACACTGTGATAACATCAAGAGTGGTCTTACATCAAGGAGGGCCCTGAGGATGTCTTTGTTGTCAACTTCAGAAGGAAAGAGAGGAACAGAGGAGGAAACTGGCAGAAGGAATAGATGCCAAAGAGAACTCAAAGGATTAGGTCCGGGTGAGGTGATCGGTATTCGAAAACAGTCTGCCTTCTGGCTCTGATCTAAGGGAACAGGCTGGCAGCCAAGCCAGAGGGCATAGCAGCACAAACACACCTTCGGCGCGCTGCTCGGGGGCTGCCTCCGTGCCTTAGAAACTGTGCTAGCAATTAGAAATAAAGCCAGAGCAATAGGCAAAAATACTCTTGTTTCTAGGTAAAACTCTGCTTTTTACATAATTCCCACCCTGACTGGCCCCTCCACAGAAACATCCCTTTCTTTCTTCTTTCTGCCAGCGCCCCTTCTTTTTCTGAGGCTCCTAAGTACATCTTTCTTCTGCTAACTTAGTGCTGTTGTACGTTGCGCTTACATCGCATTTACACACTGTTAATGCCTGCAAGATGAAAGTGGAAACCTTTGAATATATTAATGCTATAACACAGATGTCTTACTTTTTACTCTCCCTCTTTTTTTTTCCCCAGCAAGTTGATGTGGCTAATAATGATGCAGATTGTGCTGGATGGGTATGCAGATGAAACAGGGGAATACAGATTAAATAAAAATTTCTTCAAAGCCTACGTTTGCTTCATAATTTAACTTCTGGGCTTGTCTCAGTGGTAGTAGGTGCGACCAGGCTTCAGAACATTGTTCTGAAGCATCTCGGCATCACAGAGGAACAGCCACCCAAACGGCATTGCTGTACTTCTTCGAGGCCAGAAGAAAATAATAATTGAAAAAATAAGGCCTGCCATGGCTCCGCAGAGAGAGGCCTGACCCCATGGCCAGTAATGGGGGAGCCGTGAGGAGTGAGGGACAAAGGTTCAGTGCTTAACAAGTAGTCTGAACTTTGCTTTCTGTAGCCTCCTGCAAGCCATAAGCAGCTTCTTCTTCCTGACAGTGGATGTGGTGGGTGCCATAGGTGGTCACACACTCACCCTGGAGACCTCCAGGAATCGACTCTATCACTGAGGTCTTTTAAACAATGGTACAGACAAGAGGTACTGATGAGAGAAGGCCTTGGAGCATACACAGTTGATTTCTTTCTCATATCCAGTCATCCTGGAAGCATTTATTAGCATGCCACTCAGCGTGACCAGAACCTAGCCTGTGTGTGCGGTGGTGGGGGGAAGGCATGGGGCAGAATGGCAGGTGATAAGACGAGGGACATAGGTTTAAGCAGACTCTACCAATCCTCATAAGCTAAGTAAAGGCATTTACTATACAGATAGAAGCCAACTGGAAGCTTCCAGCAAAGGTAAGAGGTAACATGGCCTGATGTCCTTTCTGCGAGAACTCTCACAGCTGTCAGGAGGAGCCACAGACCCTCTAGAAGAGACTGGTGGGAGGAGACCATCAGGAGGAGTGTGATGACAACAGTCAGATGATGAAAGGAGGCTGGATTCGAGAGACGCTTCAAGGGACTTAGATTGAGCAGGACTGAGCTTCGTCTAAAAATTCTATCCACTAGCCCCAGCATACCCAACCTCTCCTCTATCTCAGGAGATGTGGGAATTTCCGACGTTACAGACTGGGCTCCCCAAGCCTCTTTCCAGGTAAAAGAACTCAGTCCACAGGATCTAATAAGATGCATGAAAGAAGACCATGCTTCCCTCTCACCCAGTGAGCCTTGAGAACACAGACAGCACTCATGGCCTGGTCCACTGTGTCACCTCTCACCTCACCTGAGCAGAGCACTGAAGATGACATGCACTTGGTGATGTTTTCCTGAATGAATCACTCAGAATGAATGGGGAAATGGGGGTCTAAAAACCCTCACAGATTGTTTTAAAAAAAAAGCATTGTGTTTGTTTAAAATAGTTACTAGATTGCTAGATTGCAAAGGTCACTTTTATTTTTTTGAGAGAGGGGAAGTGACCAGTTTATTGTAAATAATTTTATAAAGCTACCTTCTCAGGCTATTTGGAAATGAGTGCTCATCCCTCTGTAGAAATAAGACTAAATGTCTGTTACTTAGGTGCTGGCCTATGATGCTGATATCCTGGCTTCCCAAATGACACACCTGGTTTGTCTGTGGGGTTACGTGGCAGATAAGCTTCAGGGAATGACTGTCCGGACCTTGTGTTGAGTGGAGGCGGAGACTTCCTGATGCTACCCGAAAAAAGGTCTGTTGCCTTCTGCCCACGTTACTAAAGAAGCAATAGGTGGATGTGACTGATGGGACAGTTGAGCAGGCTGTGCCCTGCACAAGGATACCCTGCTGAGGGACAAGTGGTGAATGAAATCTAGAAGCTGTGTCCAATTTGAGGGGGACTTTTTCTGAATCACACCAAAGTGCTGACTGGGAGAAGGGGATCCTGGATTAAGGTAAAGGAACCGGGTGGATGGAAATGGGTATTGCTGAGACCAGTTTCAAGGACAATGTCCCATACTTATCCACCCCCAAGTCTGCACCATGTCCTTTTAAAATATCTTCCCCTTATTTCCTCTAATTCTTGAGTTTCATATCAGTCACGCTGTTTGGACCCTCTTTCTGACACTCAACTTGGCAGGTACAGCTTTAAAGGGACCTAAAAGGAATCAGGCACACAGTGTCTTTAAAGTCGACAGACACAGCCATCTGTCAGGTGCCAAGGGCATCTGGGAAAGACTGTTCTCCAAGCTCATCTGGCCAACTGGTCGACTGCCGGGCCCTAATAATCACATTATTGGAGTGGGCGCATTGTCCACTCAGTGAAACTTCTGACATTACTTATGGATGAAATGAGGCCAGAAGAGGTCAGACAAGACAGGAGATGAGCTAGCCATGACAGCTGTCCAGGCTGCCCTGGAGATGCCACATCACAGCCGAGGACCCAGGCTGCATCTTCTTGTGCAGAAGGGGGTCTGTCCACCAGAATCACTGCCGCTGCCATGTTGCGACCCCAAGGCAAGTCTCCTGGGCCCAGTAGCCCTCCTGGAGGAGGATGCAGGAAAGCAACAAACACTGATTGTGAAGCAAGGAAAGCCTTTCCCTTCTTTCCCAACATCTCTGCTCTTCTTGGGAGCTTTGCTGCCAGGCTGGGAGGGGGTGGTCCATGAGAGCAGCTATCGGCACTGTGGTCAGTCCTTAAGCATCCCTCAGAATAGAAGCAGGTGTACAGGCGTGGGTGAGTGGACGGCTGATGACCACAACATACACACAGCCTGGGGTAGAGTACTGGGGAGAGAGCTTTTTAAGAGCAGGTCTTATGAAAGAAAAAACACCTTAAGTATATTTCTCTGGTTGCATAGTCAAAAAAAAAAAAGTTTTACTCCTGTGGGTGGTAGTTCACCATTGTCTACCTAATTTTCTGATGTGAAAATATGAAGCTAGAAGTTCACTTGGAGAAAACAGGATTTACTCTATCCTAACAAAAATAAAACCAGAAATAAAACCTTAAAACAAAACCATTTCAGCCAGTTCTAAATTGCTCCTCACCTAGGGCCAGACATATTAAAAAGGGAATAGATTTAAATACCTAAATTTATTATTCATAAAATTTCTCTTTTTTTTTTTACACAAGAAAATAGCATATTGAATTGAGAATTGGTCACTTAATTAAGTGTTGCAAAGCAGCCTTTTAATTTTACCTTGAATGATGTCCCAACTGTAGCCACCTCTTAAGATAAAAATGCAAATATAATACAAGACACACATTCTTTGTGAAAAATAATAACCAATATTGACCTCAAGGAGATAAAGGTTAAAGAGAGCAGAGCCCCCATTCCCAAGCATAATAAACCAGTACAACTCGGAGTCAAGGCTGTAAAAGCAGCTCCAGAGCTTTTCACTGTAAACACAAGGAGATCGAGAACCGTTCCTTCTGGAGAAGCAAAAATGCATTTCTAAACTGCAAGCGCTTCCAGCATATTGCTCAGTGTCAAACACAGCTTCCTTCTGTGGCATTTTATTTTAATGCTATGCTTTTCACAGGAGAAAGTTTTATTTTCTTTTTTTAAAAAAGGATACAGAACTATGTAGGTAGTAGGGGAGTCAGGGCTAGGAGGGACAGCAATAGTTCATGCAGCCTGGGAATTATCTTCGACGTCGCCATCCTCCCCTTTCTGTGTGTACAGCAAAATAATTGGCTGATATAAGTAAATATGAATCCACACAGCTTCAGACTCCAACCGTGTGATCAGCCCTTTGATGGGCTAAAAGGGCTGCCTCACCCAGCCCTGCATTCTGAAAGCAAAGTGGAAAAACCTAGACTTGCTTTGATTTGTGAAAAGACGCCTCAGCTGTAAATAAGAAGCACACACTTGACATTTCCGTAGGAAGACATCTGAAGTCTTAGAATGTATTTATCACAAGTGTGGTGGGGACATTATAACACATTAGATGTCTTCAGCCCCGGTTTCACCCACCAGGAAATCACATGCGCTTAAAAAGATATTTTCAGCTCATTTGAGAGATAGCAGTGCCACGGAAATAAAACAAAACAAACAAGCCAAAAACCATAGTGTCATAGTGATCGACTGCTAGAAAATGAAGCACCGAGGTTTACGGGAGACCGTGGTGGGCAGAGCTCTCCCCTGGTACTATGGGAAGACATGCACGGAAAGGCAAACAGATTTCCTTCTCTCAGAGAGCCGACAGACAAATGGAAGAAACTCAAGCACATGCATGTCAATGTACAAGCAGCCTGTAAATCTCAAAAACTCTGAGCATAAAAAAGTAAGGACAAGAAAACACACACAGGTTCATGCAGAGACACCTCACTGACAGGCTGGTTTCACATGCGGTGGTCTCAAAACTTGGACTGCTGGGCAGGAAACAAAGCAGGAGGACGCACTGTCCAGGATATTAATGAGTTCATTTTCTGATCGCGCAGCTGTTTGTTGTGGGACAGGGAAGCAGCTGCGTCGTTTAATCGTACAGTAAAGGTTTAGTAAGTTTAACCCAAGAATCGAGTTCCTCACCCTTCTGTTAATTGTTCCCAAAAGACTATTTATTTTGTTTTGGCTAGAAAGAAATGGGGATAGTTTTAGACTTTTCACTTGCAATATTTAAATAATGCACCTGAAAGAGGACATTAGGCTGATGATTGGCAGGAAAGGGGACACAGGCTCACCCAGGAACTTTGGATTGAGAAGGCAGGAAGTGAGAAGGCATTTGAACGGACTCCCCCTCACCATAGGAATCACTGACAGACTATCAGCTTACATTTGTTATTGTCTTAATACTTAGTATTTTAGTACGAAGAGAAGAAACTGCCCGGTTATGAGAAATAATTTCTCATAGAAAATTCTAATGTTTACAACCAAATCTTCCAAACAATTGAAAGGCATAAGCAGACAGCCTGGCTGGGTTCAGACACGCTGGCTGCCGTTTTGGATGAAGATTCACCCCGAGACAGAGAAGCCACCGTCACAGACATAGCAGGTAACAGGCAGGGACTCGAGTACAGCCAGACGTGTCTCATCACTAAGTTTGGTTTAAGAAAGGGAGACAAGTTAATTTTTAGGAGGATTCGCTTCGTCCAAACGACTATACTTGCAGCTGTACATGTGAATGGTCACACAAGTGAGTCACAATTTTGGTATCTGTGAGTTACTGCTTATCTTGAGAAGCAGGGTAGTTCGATTTAAGTGATAAAAGGATTATTTCAAATCCAGCTCTGCCATAAATAACCTGGCTCTTCAGAGTCTTCTTTAACATTTTATATGCAACATATGGGCATATTATAAAAAATAACATGCACCCAGAAAAGTAAAAAACACAAAGAATAAAAGGACCTATTGAGCCCAGGTAAAATTGTCATATGTAAACTATCAGTTTTTTTAAAATTATATTAATCAGAAAATCCAAAAAATCGTTACATTTTTGAAATAGCTTAATAATAATTACAGCAATAGGTATTTAAAAGTATAAACCATAAAGTCCTGAAATATCTTCTGAATTATGAGTTTTGGAGATAACCAACATGGATTTTATTTACATACATTAATTCACACCAAACCGCTACCTTGAAAAAAGGGCTGGCAGTTTGAGATGGTATATCTTAAAACACACACACACAAATCTTTAAATTAAAGACAAATCATTTGGCGAAGTAGAGATAATTTTAAAAAATCTTTTTTTGGAACCACGATAATCGTAGAGAAACACAGCAAATGCCATCAGAATGGGGTGGAGCAAAAAGATCCCTGGCTGTGGAGTCAGAGACTCCAGTCCCAGGCTCCAGGATGGGGGTCTGTGTACCTCAGTTTCCCTGTCTGTACAAGGTGGATGCTCTCTGTAACTCCCAACACTGACCTACTGGTGTCCTAATCACAAGGGTCAGAAAGAAATCTTTCTCTGGCACATCCCACATATCCTGCTTATAGAGCAAAGGCTGAAAATCATAAAACCAAGCTAAACATAAATGATAATTCACAGGGCTTTCCTCAGTGAGAGATCTTAAATAATCCAGAAAGAAATTCTGAGGTTGAAGTGTTAAGAGCCAATTCTCAAACTCATGTTGCTGTTATCACTTCGTGTGCACAAAAAGCAACATTCACTGTAAAAAATGCATAAAAGTCATTTTACATAGAAGTCATTTTGTTTTCATTAACTTTGAACACACTAATATACTGATTTCTACAAGTCAAAATGTATTAGTACACACATTTACGAACTCTGCTACATGACTCCTTTTTCATGTTCAACTCAGCACTTCTGCTATATAATTTATTTTAAAATATAACTTTGTTTGAGTTTTTAGAAGCAAATTATCTTCCAGAGATGTCACAAGGTGATGGGGCCAAGGGAGGAAGGGAACCTTAGCTATTTTTACAAAGCTGGTGGGACAGAGCAGTTTGCAGGCTCCTTCCCGTTTGACGGCTGTCTGTGTTCCGCCCAATGACGATGACCCGGCCCCTGGACAAGATAAAGGAGCTGTGGTGCGGAGGCTGGAGATGCTGGGGACAACTGGGTTCCAGCTGAGGGCGGTGCCTGTTTAATTTCTCATGGCTGAATAGGAATGGGGTGAAAACTATAATTAGAAATTGTATGGGATACAAAAAAAAATGCAACTTCTGTGTCATAAAAGCAACGTGGGTTCTACCTGGTCCCTTTTGGGCTAAATAAGCTGTTTGATCAGCTTCTCTCGGTCTCTGTGGACGTCCTTATGTGCGTCTAATTGAAGGACTCCTGTTCTCTTTTTATTTTTACTCTATGAAAAATGTATCGGAGATGTCTCATAATGAACTTTGATATGGTGAAATGATAATAATGTCCTAATTATATATAAAAATGTAATTACACTTGCTTCTATTATAGAAAAACTCCCTTTATAATGAAGTGTTATGTTGGAAAAGGATTTTCATTATAGGCGGACTCCTTCACTTGTTAATTTGAGCTCTGATTCATCACTTTAATATTAAAAAAGTTCTTTGTAAGTTACTTTTGATGTGTCTCATTTATGGTTCATTTCATTTCCTGGGCACCACAAGGAGCCCAAACCCAAAGTTCTCGGAAAGACACTTAAAAATACATCTTTTGCAAGGAAGTCTTCTTTCTACATGGCGTGACAGCAGTAGCCAAAAAAATGTGACAGACCCTCTCATTCATACGGATTCTGAAAACTTTTGTTTGGGAATTTGAAAAAATATATATATATATAGAGAGAGAGACGATAGATAGATATAGATATATATCTATATAGATAGATAGATATATATAGAGATAGATAGATAGATAGATAGATAGATAGATAGATAGATAGATAGATAGATAGATATGGCTCCTGGGGTATTTAAACATCTGTCAGTGCATAGGTGGGAATAGGGAGACTATTTAAAGTAGGTTTTAGCTAATAATCAATGAGATAAGGGACTTCATGTCTCCCTTTCTACTGCTTTAGGGGTCTCTGATCATCATCTCACCGGAGCAAGTGCAAAGTTGTGCATTGCAGCAAATCCATCTTCTCCGCTTTTTGTCAGAATTCTAGTCAAAGTCTTGGGAGGAAAAATAATTAGATGGCTACAATCAGTTCTGAGGTATTCAGTTATTCAGCTGAACCTGTTCACCATCATCACAAGGGATGAAAAGTTTAATGAAAGTAAAGAAAATATTTAAAAATATGATAAGAAAAATCCAAAAATCAATCTGCAACTACCACAGAGTACT
>PVIA01008293.1:0-73437 GCA_004024845.1 Tonatia bakeri
CTGCCTCCAACCCTCTCGGCTGTTCTTTTCTCCTCTCTTGCCATCTGGGCTCCCACAGAGCCCCCGAAGAAAAAGCGGTCTGTGGTGTTGGACGAGATCCTGGAGCAGCTGGAAGACAGTGAAAACGACAGTGAGGAGCAAACCCTTCAGCTGCGAGCTGGCACCGAGAGGGTACGTGACTCCAGGGCCCTGAGGACTGGGGACAGCCGCTCTGGCTGCTTCTGCGCTCCCCGCCACGTGGCCTGGTGGGGGGGCCTGGTGGGGGGGCGGTGCAGTGTGCTCGCTGGGCTGCGTGGAAGTGCAGGCAGCCCCACCCTCCGCGGTTCGAGGGCAGAGGGGCGACAACCTCCAGCCGTGCCCAGCTGCGTGCTGCTCTCACGTGAGTTCTTCGACTTGCTCTCCCTGCCCGCGGCCCTGAGACGGGACAGGGTCCCATCCTGCTGGCAGGAAGGTCAGGGCACAGAGGGGTCCTGGCTTCGCCCCAGGGCCCCAGCGCCTGGGAGTAAGAGCCCAGCGCCCCAGCGCCCCAGACTGTGGGGCTGAAGGCAGCTCCTTGGAGTTCGAGTCGCACTCCACTGGGACGCCTGGCCCTGCTGTGCAACCTCCCGGGGCCCAGCCTCCTCCTCCGCACTGCCTGGTCCCGGCCTCTTGAGGCGTCAGTGAGAGAAGGAATGCCACAGTGATCCGTGGAAAATGCCAGGCACAGGGCTGAGTGTGTGAGACAGGCTCCAGAAGCTTCCATTCTCACTTTCCTCTCCAGGGCTGCTGAGCTGGAGTCCCGCCTGCGCCTGTCCGAGGGCCTGCTCACAGCTTGGGATTTGGCCTCGGTCCTATCCCGTGCTCGTCATGGGACCACAAGCCCTGTTTTTGTCCCCTGGGCGTCCTCCACCCCTGCCGACCAGAGCTGGGGAGGCCTCTGAGCCCCCACTCCGAGCCCAGACACCAGCCCTGGTGGTGAAGCCCAGCTGTGTCCCTAACAGCAGACGCCCCATGTTCACGGGCCACGCATCCAGGTCCCCGGCCCTGGCGAGCAGTGTTCCCGGCCTACCCCCAACCACACCAACTCCGGCTCCAGAGAGCGGGCCTCGCCCCTGGGAGGGTTCATGGCCAGCACACGCTGGGGAGCAGCAGGCCCACGTGACCTGGGTCTGAATCGCAGCCGTCCGCACCCGCTGTGTGACCTCACACCCCCGAGGTCCCTCCTGACTTTCAGCATCACCTTCTCAAACGAGGTGATACTGTGCCTGCCTCAGAGGTGGGGCGTGGACTCACTCGGCTGGCGCCCTCGGCCCTCATGTTTACTCTTTGTTGGGGCCTGTGGGGGCACCCAGTGAGAGACCAAGAACTTTCTACCTTTTTGTGTAAAGCTCAGTCTGTGCGTTTTGGGGGTTTAGTCTTCGTCCAGCTGGCAGAGCGGCCTGGGACCCCAGCCATGCCCCACACCCTGGCTGCCCCTCGAGGCTCAGCACCTCATCTCCTGTGTGGCGGGCGTTTCCCTGCAGGCCTGGCTCATCACTGGGAGCTCCCAGAACCGACTGAAGAAACAGTTCCGGAGCGGCTTCCCCCAGCTTCCCCCAGGGTGTCCCAGACTCCAGGCGCGCACAGCTTCTGGGCACGGGCTGTGTGGTGGGGCGGGTGTTGAACCACCCTGGCCAGACCTTCAGGCTCCCAATGGTCAGGACAGAACCAGGAGGAGGCTGTGACAGAGGCAGGAGTGGAGCAGGCTCCCAGGAGAGGCGAGGTGATACCCCAGGGCCATGGGCTTCGGTGGGGTCCCTTGCCCCTGCCAGGCCTGTGGGCCCAGGTGTTCGGGAACAGGGCTTGAGTGTCAGGTGCAGAGCCAGCCTACTTCCAGAACTGGGGCCACGCCTGGGTGCCTCGGCCATCCCCGCCCACTCTGCCCCCTGCCACTCCCATTTCCCAGGCTCCCCTGCAAACAGGGCTTCCTGTCAGGCTTGCCCCAGGGGGCACCAGCGGGCCCCTGGGGGCCAGGGTACCCCTGCTCTCTGTCCTTCGTGGCTTCTCTGCCGAGGGGCCAGCCCTGGATTCTAGTCCTAATGCCGCTTCCCAGAGGCCATGCAGCCAGAGTGCTGTCGCCCCCAGCGCCTGGCCCTCGGCTCCTCCAGCTCCTCTGGAACAAGCTCCGAGTCCCCTCCATGGAGCTGCCTGACAGGGACAGCAAGGACATGGGGAGCTGGCGAGGCCTGCTGCTGGGGTGACTGGAGGGAGGCCTAGAGGTGGCCTCATAGAGGGACAGGAAGTGGAGGTGGGAGACAGGAGCGCAGTTGGCTTGTGCGTGGAGCTCCCAAGGCTGAGCAAGGGGGGCTGGGGGTGCTGCAGAGCCTGGCGGTCTGCAGGTGAGCCCGGGCGAGGGGCCGAGGAGCCCTGAAGGGTGGGAGGGGGTTGGAATGGGGGCCGGGCTCAGGGAAGGAGCACAGGCAGCCGAGGCCCCCCGGGCCTGGCGAGCGAGGTGCACAGGCTGCCTGCAGGAGGGGCCGGTGGTCAGGTAGGAGGACGGAGGTGAGGGACCAGGAGGTGCGTTTCACTGGGAAAGCTAGGTGGGCATCTCAGCTCCGCACCCAGTGCCCAGGTGACCTGCAGCTGGGGGCTCAGCATCTCCTGCCTTGATTTCCCTGCCTTTAAAATGGGTACAGGAAGAATTTCTACCTTCTGGGACTATTTTTAAGATTAAATAAAAGATTGTGGATGGAAAGCACTCAGCAGGCTGTTGTTTCATACCGAGTGAACGCTAAAGAAATGACACCATTGTTGTTATTGTTCGTATTATTATTAGTTAACAGAAGAGCTGTCGGGGCTGCCCGCAGTGAGTGCCTGAGGGAGTCAGACCTGCTCAGGTCCAGCAGGCCTGTGGGGCCCCATCAGGGTGGACGGCACATGGGGAGCCACTGGGCGGGGCCTGCAGTCGGGGGAGGGGGCGGTGCCTTCTGGACACCAGCCCAGAGCAGGCTGGGCAGGCCTGTGGTTCATACAGTCCGTCCTTGTGCAGGGCCAGGGCCAGGGCCCAGTAGTTGCTGCGTTTGCTCCCGACCGCGTCTATCTGCGGCCCCGCAGGGCGGGGGGCACTGGCAGTGCACCTGAAAGTCAGGCTCAGGTCCTGGGTCGGTGCTTCCTGGTCCTCGTCAGCATCCCGCCAGCAAAGGTCCACAGCCTTGGGGTGGTGCCCGGGTGTGCCGGGGAGGCCTGCCTCCTGCCTCCCCAGGGAGGTGACCTGGCTCCCTCCGGCAGGCTTGCACACTGGGCAGGGGCTGGAGCAAAGGCACCTTGCGGCTTTTCAGAAAGGCAAGGCAGAAAGGGCACAGGCCAGAGGCAGAGGCTGGCAGAGCCTGGTGCTAATCCTCACCCCACCTATTCACCCGCCCGCCCACTCACCCACCCATGCCTCCATCAGGCACATGGTTGGTGCCCCGGGGAGAGGCACTGTTGGGCGCCTGGGAAACCCGGGCGGAAGCGCTGGGGCCACCCGCAGGTCCGTCCCCAGACGGGGAGACCCACACGCCAGGCAGAAGACAACTCCAGTGGACTCCGTGTTCCCTCCTTTGCTCTCCCCGCCTCCTCCAGCCTTTTTGTCTTTTCCGGCAGGCCAGCCCTCGCGCGCCCGCCTGTGCGCGCCCCAGCGCCGAGGCAGGGATTAGTGCAAGCCGAGCACGCAGGCTTTGGTGAGCAGAGCCGAGTTCGGTTTCAACATCTAATTCAATTTGTTCTGCCGAGATTGAAATATGAAATGGTTGCCAGTCAAACGTTCAAAGGACGGCGAGCGCCTGCTGAAATTTGAATTTTAATGAAAACGACTTTAACCCTTTGGTGCACCTTGCGGGAAAGGAACGCTCCCACGTCCTGCGGAGGAACCGCCTCCGGGTTCTCCCCTCCGCCCACTCCCCTTCAGCCAAGCCTCACTAGTGACGTGTGGCTGTTTCTCCAGCAGTAGCAGTAGTGCTGAAAGACTGAGGAATACTTGCTTGATAGTAACTTCTCCCATATTGCCCAGGCTGTGGAAACAGACTCCTTCCGCTCTGGGTGACTTGGACGAGCCCCGTGCAGACCAGCCTGGGCCCCACTACATGCCCTTGACCCCTGTCCCAGCTGTGAGTGTCTGTCCGTGTTGTGGTTTCATGTCTGTCTGCCCTCTGGACTGCAGACCCCCGGAGAGCAGATGTGCACACAGCCCCCCACCCCTGGGGCCTGATGGGAAGGTGGTGGTTGGCAGGGCTGGGGGAGGGGTGAGGCCCCACTCCGCCCTCCTGGCAGCTGTAGGGGGTGATGTGGGAATACCGATGTGAATGCTCGGAGAGGCAGGTGACACTCCCCGGGTGACACTGCGCACTGGGCTGGCCCATCGAGGGGCGCCCGAGGTCCCGTTCTCCTGCTTTCCTGGTGCCAGGGCGGCACATGGTGCAGGAGAGTCTGGCCCTGTGCCGGCAGCTACTTAGTACCGTCAAGTGCCATCAACCTCTGGGTGAGTGTTACGGCTGAGTATGGTGTGGCCCTGGCCTCCTAGGGCGCCAGGGTGAGGAGTGAGGGTGGTAGGGCAGCCCTGGGACTCCCCTGAGGACACTCAGCTCCCAGGGGCTGAGCCCTTGGCCTCATCCTCAGGGACTCACAGAGCCAGGGAGCCCCAGGAGAACTGAGACACCTCGGTGCGTGCGTGCATCCAGCAGACGTTGGCCGGGCCTGCCCTGCGCCGAGCCCAGCCCTGGGTGCTAGGGAGACAGACAGCAAGCAGACGTCACCCCCTCTGGTATCGCTGAGGCTGCCCTCTCCATGGGGCACCCGGCTGGCAGAAGGCCCCCAAGGGGCCAGAGGCGCAGTGGGGAGTCATCTGCTTTTTCTCAGAAGATCAAAGCAGCAACGTGGGGAACCCAGTCCCGTGTCGGCAGAACCGGGAAATCTAGCTTGAAGTTCACGTTTCTAGTTCATTTTGAAGCCATTTCTAGATGGCTCCAAACTCTTTTGGCCACAGGACCCCTTTTTCCAGACCGAAGTCTTACGCAGAACCCAGCACAGACCACAGGTAGAGCAGAACTGCTCCGTTCCAAGTCGGGGCCCCAGGACCAGCCCCCACACGTCCATCCTCCCCCCTCAGCACCTGAGAGCTTTTGAAAACCGCTGAGCCGAACGTGCCTCATGGAGCGTAGATGATTTCTGCAGCCTGCAGGCAGACTGGTTTCAATTTTTAATTTGTGAGTTTATTTGCACGTGTGTGTTACACACACACAGCTCATCAAACCAGTGACTTTGCCAGGCTCTGAGAGGGAGGTACGCCTGCAGTAAGTGGGGAAGGAAGTGCCCAAGTGATCTAAACCAGGGGCTGCTGAACTGGCTGTGGGCCAGACCCAGCTGCCGCCTGTTTGTGTAAATAAAGCTTTATTAGCACACGACCAGGGCCCCTGGGTTACATCTCATCCGGGGCAGCCTGCCCTCCACAGCCGCAGACTTGAGTGATTGCAGCAAGAGGCTGTCCAGCCTGCAGAGCCTGGAATATTTTACCAACAGGCTGTCCACATCAAGTTTGCCATGGACCTGAAGCCAGCCCCTCTGGTTTCACAGCTCAGAAATCAGACCAGAGAGGGCGAGCGGCTTCTACGAGGTCACACTGTGGCAGAACTCCCCGTTCCGTGCTCTTCCCCCTCCACCTCTGGAACCAGCTCCCTGGGCCTGAATCCCTGCTCTGACCCTTACCAGCGGCGTGACCTGGAGCCAGCCCCTTGCCCCCTCTGAGGACCCCGTGTCCTCCCCTGTGAACTGAGAGCACCAGCCGTCGCGACTCCTGGGGATGTGAGGGCTGAATGGGTACGCTGTGAGGCTGTACCAGCACTCCCTGTTGTTACCCCATCCCCCAGCATCAAGGAGTGTCCCCCCAGCGCAAGCCCACCGGAGGCCACAGTGCTCAAGTGCCAGCCCAGAGCTCGGGGCTGCGGCTCAGCGGCAGAATTAAAGGGGCCCTGCAATCCAATTAGAGCATCGCCAGAAGCCAGGGCTGCATCCCCTCCAGCTCCCTTAATAAACCCCACTTCCCCTTAATTGCGGCTTTCATGAGAATGACCCACTGGGGCTGCAGCACCCAGTCCTTGGGCGCGGGCCAGCAGCCGGCGTTTCTCTGTCGTGCAGATTTCCGGGTGGCAGCTGCTCCCGTCCCCCCCAGGAACTGTCGAGGGCCCTCCCTTCTCCTGGTCCCCGAAAAGATTCCAGGCGATGCTACTGCCACCACCTCCTGTGTCTGCGAGTCACCCTGCAGGCTGCAGAGCGCTCGGCTGAGTCTCAAGGCAGCCACTGTCGCCCTCACCGCGCAGGTGAGGGAGCAGCCGGGAAACCTGAAGTGAGCTCTGAGGCTAAGGCTACGGGGAGGCGCTGGGAGAGGCCAGGCCCCGTCCCGCGCTGGTTCCGGTCACGGCTCTCCGACCGTGCCCAGAGCAGCTGAGAGGAGGCTGAGTGGGTTGGATCCAGAGCCCCTGGTCCCCCCTCTGATATTTCTGCTTGCAGGTTCAGCGGCCCAGCCCTTGTAGGGCAAGCAGCCCACCGCAACAGTGTTAAGCCACATACTTTGTGGACCCCAAAATGCAAACAAACTAGCTTCCTCCGGCGCTCAACTGACGAACAGCAGGCGGCCCCAGAGCCCGGGGACAGCCGGCCGGGCCACCTCTCAGAGGCAGCGCTTCGGGGGGAGTGCATTTCTGCCACTGGGACAGACCCACGCATCAGCGGTCTAGATGAGGAGGGTGACATCTGTTGTGGCCGTCGGAAGGCGGGCAGGGACTCAGCTCCCTCTGAGCTGCTTCGTGACAAGGCCCACGACGGCTCCCTGTCGTGCCCCCAAGGACTTGGTCTGGACAGCCTCACGTCCCTCCTGTCCATGGCCCCGAAGGTCATGTGGTTCATCCTGCCTTAGAGAGAGGCTGGGAGACTGTGTCCCTCCCCCCTGGGAGCTCGTCTGCCCCACTAAAACACGAGGGCCCCGTCCCGGTGGGGTCGGGCTGCTCGGGGTCTTCCCGGGTCATTTTCTAGGCAGCTGTGACTACACCCAATTTCTGCCTTTGGAACTGAATTAGAACTTGACCCCCATGAGCATCGCTTAAAGGCGCACGCGTACGATGCTTTCAGATTCTTAACCCAAGAAGAGTTTAAGGTCCACTGTCCCAGGCCTGAGCTATAGTTGTCCTCGGAAACCCCAGAGGCACGTGGGGCTTGCTTTCACAGGAAGATGCATTTGCTACCTGCCCCGTTGGCCAGGGCAGGTCCTGGGGCAGAGCCCCTACTCAGAGTGGGAGGGGCCCCCAGAAGGCGTGGGTGTGGGGTGGGAGGGGCGAAGAACGGGACCCGCACACACAGGAGGCACCGCTAAGCGTTTGCTGGAGCCCAGGTCGTCCGTGGAGACACAGGACATCTAGAGACTCTGCTGACAAAACAAGGGAATGCCAGCCAGGCAGGTGGCACTCATCCAGTCCCCAGGTGTGACTGGGCCATCAGTTAACTCCCTCCCGCCAGAAGGTTCTGTGCTTGTTCCCCCACCCCCTTTAAAATGTGCCTGGGGTTTTCCCACAGCCGGACCCGCTCCTGTGGGTTCCCGAGGCTCAGTCTATTCAAACCCCGTTTTCCCTGGGAAATGCCGGTCTTTAAAAACCCGAGTTTGGGGTTTAGCCACATTTATCTGCAGTGGGGTTCCTCTCCAATCCCCAAGCCTCCCCTGCTCCCAGCTGGGGGGCTCGTTGCTGGAAGCAGGGGTGGAGGGGTGAGGGGCTAAAAAGTAACTTCTCTGCTTCTAAAAACCCAAACTTGAATTTCCTGGTGTCTGAAAAGCCACCCCAGTTTCTCCGCCTCCCTCCTGTTCAGCGTGTAGGAGATCCACCTAAAATATACTGTTTCCACCCACTCGGCCAAGCAGCTGTCGGAGCCTGTCGGGGTCGGGGGCCCACTCAGTGTGTTCTCCGCGTTGACTGAGTTACTTCTGCATCTTGTCTGGCAGTCCCCACTTCTGGAACAAAAGCCACTGGACCCTCAAGGCAGGTTACTTTCTAGAAACCCCAGTTCTTGGGGGCGGGGGAAGAGGGGAGGCTCAGCCCTTTTGCACAGAAGCAGAGGTTTGAATCTGCACCTGCTTCCTCTGAAGAGGGAGACTAGACCGTCCCTCCCGGAGGTGGGTTACGAGTCCCGAGACCCAGCCCAGGGCCTCGCCGGGCTTAACTGAACGTCGGGTGCAGGCCCAGGCCCCGTGGAGCACTGCCCGCAGCACCCAGGGCGGACTGTCACCCACCCAGTGTGGGAAGCCCTGCTGACTGGCCCCTGCTGGTCCCCACCACCACTGAGGGTGGACCACTGTCAGCCAAGGGCAGCCCCCAGGGCGCTGTGACCCGGCTGGGGGCTCCGCTGCAAGTCTGGGCTGCTCAGGGCCCCGCGTCCTCACAGCGGCCTCCCCCCCCCCGAGGCGGGAGTCACGTGGCCGAGGAGTGAGGTTTTAGGCACATCCACTCATGAATATCAATCAGGCCTGGTAATTCACAGTAAGTGGGATCCAGACTGACTAATAAGCAAGGCTTTCACCCCAAACTGGGCCCGGGGACGGAGCGCGGCAGTGGTGTGCGGCGGCGGGCAGGTGCGGGCACGATGTGACCGGAATTGGAAAACCCGACAGCTGAGCTGCAGATGGCAGAGTGGTCCTGAGGGGCCGCCAGACAGCCTGGGGAGCAGGGTCCTCTCACAGGCAGCAGGAGGTTGGGGACTGGGAGCAGGCTCTAGACCACAGGACCCCTACGGATTCCCCTCCACCCTCTCTCTGAATTCTTCTGACCACATGGGTGGGGGCCAGCCAGACACCCCAGGAGAGATGGGTTACCTGGAGCAGACTCTCATCACTAAGCAAGGAGGGCCAGGTCCTGAGGTCACGGGTGGAGGCCAGGCCCGTGCCGAGTGCGTGTCCTCCCTGGGGTGGGGGTACCTGAAGTGGGGGCCGCTGGGTGGGGACAAGCCAGGCTGCGGGGCTGGCATTCCAGCCTTATGCCCCATGAGCTTGGTGGCTTTTGGACCAAGTCACCTGGCCTTTCTGTGCCTTGCTGTCCTCTTGTATAAAATGGGGGTGACAGGAAGACCCACCGAGGGCTCACTGAGCAGGCGGAAGGTGGTGACCTCCAAGCTGTGTGACTCGGGCCAGACAGCGCCGGTCTCTGCACCCTGGCCCTGCCTGGAGGATACGAAGCCCTGGGCACACCATGGGCATCGGGTGAGGGCCGCCGCCCTCCTTGCCTCGGCCTCCCCCGTTTCGGTCTTGGTTTAGCCGCCATCCTGGTAAGCAGCCATTGTCATCACTTCTTTACCATGGATTAACCCCTGTAATCCATTGCCTCTTGACGTGAACGCCATCATCACCATTCTCATCTCCCATGTAAAAGCAGAAACCTGGGGAGGTCAGGTGTCCTGCCCGAAGTCACACAGCTCTGGGGTTAGAACCAGCAGCCCGTGGGCTGTGATTCCCACCCCCCACACCACCCCGCCCCTGGAGCTGCCACGCTCGGCCTGCCTGGTCTGCCTCTGCTTCTGCCTTCGTCTCTGAAATGTGGAGGCACAGCCCTGCCCCCTGAGGAAGCATCGGCAAGGCTCCGAGACATCCCTCAGTGCTGGCCTGCAGCTCGAGAGCCTGTCCAGCTCTCCAGGTGCATCTGACAGGTGGTCAGGGCAGGGCTGAATCCTAATGACTACATCTTTCTCTGAGAGCCTAGTTCTAGGCCCTTGGAATTCAATGACAAAGTCAAGTCCAACGATCAGTTACCGAGGCTTCGCCGTAGCCCCGTGACCCGTGGGCACTGCTATTTCCCTGCATTTTACATTTGAGGAAACTGAGGCTCAGGACTGGACTTCAGAGGCCTCCCCAGAATCCCCCAGTTCAGCAGAGGCTGGCGTGGGAGTCCTGCCAGGTCCTGACTTTGAACACAAGCCCTTTTCCACCCTCCAGGGCCCATGACAGCAGAGCACTCACTAGAACCTCCCTCTGGCAGGGCCCTGGGGCCCGTGGGGAAGAAGGCAGACAGACCACTGTGGTGGGGATGCGCTCCAGGAGCCCGGCAGAGGCTCCCGGCTCAGATGGGGCGAGGGTGTCTGTGGTCGTGGGCGCAGGAGGATGGGAGCCGAGACTCGTGGCTCTGCGGTCACCTACAGCTGAGCCTCCAGGAGGCTTTATGCCCGGCACGGCCGCCCCCTACTGGCCCAGACAGCCGCCAGGGCATGTAGGCCGCATCCACACTGGCACGTTTCCTGGTGCAGGGCAGGCAGCACACAGGTGGCTTAAAGGCCACATCCTCTGGGGCCCGGGGAGGTGAGGAAGTCATCTGCCCTCTTCACAAGCCTGTGGCCATCCATGACATGTGTGACTTCATGTCAGCCAGAGAGGAAGGGCTGTAAGAGCAAGGAGAGGAGCCACCTGCTGAGGACGCAGCAGTCACGGGGCCCGAGTCACCGGGCCCTTGTGTGTGAGGACAAGGTGCAGCGTGGCCGGCCAGTGAGCACAGGGCCTGCACCTAATGAGTGAGTGCTCGTGAACAGGCCATGCCGGTGAGTGTCCTTGTGTGCGTCACTGTCCACAGCCCCATCGATTCCTCAGCAGATGCCAGGGCAGCTCTGGATTCCCCAGCCTGAACTGCAGAGGCAGGCAATATTCACGGGGGGCCTTGGGGAACAGAGGAGCTGACTGGCAGCTGCTGCTAATTTTTATTTGCATCTCAAGTGGGTGCCGTGGGCGCTTGCCTCCCGTCCTCTGCTTCCCGTCCATCCAGGAGCTCCCAGTCCCCTCTGCCCGCCCATGGGGTGGTGAGGCTTGGCCATCGCAGCTCGTGAGGCCCAGCCCGCTGCCTCCCAGGAGACACTGGGTAGTTTCTCATTTTCCCCTTGAGCAGTTTCACAGCCGAGTTAAACCTGCAGCGGAGGCTCGCTGGGATGGAGGCCCAGCCCCGGGGAAGGAGGCGGGTGAGGGAATAAATACACCCAAGGCTGGGCGCTGCTCCCACCCACAGCAAACGTGCAGTAACCAGGAAGCGCCCCAGGGAGAATAGGACTTACAGAGGCCAGCCCCGGCCCCTCCCCCGATCCAGCCAGAGTAGTCACCAACTACGTTAATGTTTCCAGCACAGAGAGTCTGCTTTGCAGCAAACTGTACAGAGGAACCCTGGTCCAGCTTCTTATCTTTTAAAGCAGAGGCTTGCCGCCTAAACCCAGGGAGGTTCATTTCCCTGAAGTGCAGTTTAGCCACAGGATTCTTCCGTGCGGGATACTCGAGGGGCCAGCTGGGGTCAGGTCCTGTCTTGTGCGTCAGCTGCTGTGCTGGAGTTAGAAATGCTCCTGCTGGGCCCTGGCTGGTGTGGCTGGTGTAGCTCAGCGGGTTGAGCTCGGGCTGCAAACCAAAGGATCACCAGTTCGATTCCCAGTCAGGGCACATGTCTGGGTTGCAGGCCAGCTCCCCAGTGGGGGGCCGTGTGAGAGGCAACCACACACTGATGTTTCTCCCTCTCCCTCCCTTCCACTCTCTGTAGATGAATAAATTAAAAAATCTTTTTAAAAAATGCTGCTGAGAACCTCCCCTGAGCCTGATTGTTATTAATAGTGCCTGTCTGTAGCCATGTGAGGGGCTCCTCGCCCATTTTCCAGATGCAGCAACTGAGGCTTAGAGATGTGCTAGCTCGCCCAGGGCTACACAGCTCAGAAACAGCAGAGCCAGGCTCCAGGGTCTGGGGTCTGTCTGCCTCCAAAGCCAGTGCCCGTCCGGGAAATAACACTGACGGTGGGGGCAGTGAGGAGAAGAAAGGCCCCCCTGCACACACCCGTCACACAGGAACCCGTCCCCTGCTTGGGCTCCAGGCAGCGCCAGACAGCATCCCTGTCCTTCTCGGCTTGCTTCCAATCAGCATAAGCAGCCGGAATGAGATCCTCTCGCCCAGGGTGGCCAGGCCCAGGGGCTGGATCTTGGGAGCAGATCTGACCAGGGGTCGTCCAGATGGGGCTGTGGTGAATCCAGCTTCTGGGGCCAAGACCCACCATATCGTCACCTTCGTCCCACAACCTCCAGGCCGAGCCTCAGGGCTTTGCCTGCAGGTCCCTCTGTTGAGCACGCCCTTCCCCCCGCTTTCACTAGGCCTCTGCTCAGGTGTGGATTCCATCCTCTTCAAAGCTGATTCTCATTTTCTTCTTAGCAGTTGCCACCTTCTGACATGCTTTCTGTTTATTTGTTTATTGTTCCTTCCTCCTCCCTCCCCCAGCTAGAATGTTCCACGAGGGCAGGTGTGCCGCCTTGGTCACTGCTGAGTCCTCAGAGCCCAGAACAGCGTCTGGGGCAAAGGCATATAGGTAATGAGTGAAGGAATCTGTTAGGAAGTTAGCGGGTTCTCCCTCCTGTGGTCAGAACAGACCTGCCAGGTGAGTCTTACCCCGACATCACAGACGAGAAGACGGAGGCCCGGGGCAGGTATCAGGCCAGGAAATCAGTCCTCTGCACCAACGCCCCATTGCACCTTACGTTGGTGGCCAGCCACAGGGAACACTTTCTCCACGAAGGAGGGACGGTGACTCTTAGCAAGCCGCTGCTTTCCTAAAAGAACAAAATCAAGCGAGAAGTGGGAAACCTGGGTCGGCCCACACGGCCCGAAGCCCCAGGCAGGCCCGGCCGCTCTCTGTGCCCGAGTGGAGCGGCGGGGTCTGGGGGTTTGCCAGCAGACGGCGGGCGGGCGTCCGCGTCTGGACTTCGTTAGAATGCAGCCGTGAGCACGCTGCCTTCTCTCTGATGGCTGCGAGTGATTGACACTTACAAATTACCCAGCCGAAAGTGTCGAGTCTTTGACCCCTGAGTAACATCTTTGGCAAGCCTGAGATTTGCCGGCATTTTGTCATCTAATTACTACAAATCCCTTGAAAATTCACTGGCTGGTGAATTTTTAATGCGGGGCAATTTCAATGTGATGCATTGCCCAGATGGGTTCTTGCTTTTCTCCTCTCTCTCCCTCTTTTTTTTCCTCTTCAATCTCTTTCTCTCTCCATCCCTCTTTGCTTAACTTTAATCATCTCAAACTTTTGAATGAGCCTGTGGCAGAAGCCCCGCCCCGAACATCTGGGCGGAGCAGCTGGAGGGTGTGGGGTCTTCGCATCTGCGCCTCCCTGTGCTGTGTTCTTTGGGAACGTGCCTGGAGGCGTGCGTCCCGGACAGCCTGCGGGCCCACCTGCGCCCCCTCGGCTCCCCCAGCTAGCGCAGCAGACTCGGCAGGGCCTAAACACCAGCCTCTTTCACAGCACACCTTAGCGAGCGGTGGGCCGGTGGCTGTTTGTGATGTGGGTTACTTTCACACTGAATCTCGGACAAAGCGAGGGTTTCACCACAGTGCTATTCTGTTTACCTCGTTCCGTAGATCGTCGGGTAATGCTGCTCACCAGGGCCGGGGAGAGATGGCAGCCTTTGGCGAACAGCCTACGAGACTGCACCTTCCATGCCGTGTGCCTGGACAACCTTCTGCCTCTTCAGACCCCCAAGGGGAAAGCCGGACTTTCTCGGTCCAAGCGCCACTCAGACCCGCTCCTACTGCAGGATGAACCTAGAGCTTCGGCGCGCCGTGGGAGCAAGTCCCGTCTGCAAACCAGGAGTGAAGAGGGGCCAGGGACCGAGAAATCTAGCTCACGTTTTCACGGACTTATTTTCCCCCTTGCCTTTGATATGTATATCGGATTCTTATTTCTAAATACAGAAACAAGATGCCTTTTAAACTCTGTCCCCACAGCAGCCCCCTGTGGGGCGCCCTCCTCACTGACAACACGGGCCGAAAACCCGCGGTCACAGCCGTGTGCTCGCCGTTGACCTCCGCCAGCCCTCTCCACCCCGCCCCCTTCCCCCTATTCAGGGAAGCAAGGTTCTGCTTTTCAGCCCCGTTTCTAGTTACATATGTACACGGCTGATAAAATATTCCACTTCACCCCTTCTCCCCCTGGGACCTGCCGTCGTGCGGGGAGAGGGTTTGTATGACAGCGACCGCGACAGCCGTGTCGCCTGGAAACCACGGCGGTGGCAGGGAGGGGGCCACCGTCTCTCCAGCTCCTCTCTATTCAGGTTCCCTCGTCTGGTTCTGATAACGGCACTGCTGGCGGGAGACGGCCTGGGCCGCCTCCGTGGGCTCCAATCGTGGCCCCAGTGCCTTGAGAAGGGAGATGCTATCGAAGTTTGCAGCGTTTGCTGCCTGGCGACACCCACGTCCCCCGGGCTTCACCTGGGGTCACCCGGCCAGGCAGAGAGGCCAGTTCTGCACCTCTGCAGAGGAGGCAGTGGGTGCCGAATGCTTCAGCCCACCGTCCCTGGACACCCTCAAAAGTTGGGGCCAGAGCGGAAGCTGGTGGAGGGCGGCCCCAGAGGAGCAAACTGCTGATGGATATAACTCAGCCGGCGGAGGAGAGGCGGGGCGTTGCACGTGACAAGGGGCGTGACTGGGCCACTGAGGCTGTCCAGGGAGGGAGGAAGATAGACAGTGGGCTGGGGCTCCACCCACAGGACTCGGGACCAGGCCCCTGAAGACGCTGATTCCCGCTTCTCTCTCCACCCACTTGATCCTCGGGTTCTCCCCTCACGTGAAACATGTTCTTCAAGTCCAGAATATTCCAGAGGCAGTGGGGGTGGAGGCCGGCATCCTTAAGCTTCTTTCCAACCCCCTGTACACAAAGCAACAGCTGACTCGGCTGAGTTCCCAGGGGCAGGGGCTTTGCACTTAGCGTTCCGAGTGTCTCCCCTGCCGTGACTCCCCCGAAGGACCCTGACTCAGCCGTGGACCAGGCTCGGGGCTGGGCGCTGAGGGCCAGGGCCACAGGCCCGGTGCTGGGAAGAGCTTCGAATAGGGTGTGGGGCTGCTCAGACAAGAATGGGTTGAATAAGCCTCACATGGGAGGTTCGGCGTCTTCTGAAAGGTGGGGTTCAGGCGGGAAGGCAACAAGCATTTAATAAGCACCCAGGAGGTACTAGGCACCAGGGTGGCAAAGATATGATTCACGGCTGGCCTTGGAGGGTTCAAGTTTAGCAGACATGACCTTTGCGTGGAAATGACCTCTTAGAAAGAGGAACATCAAGGTGGGAGCCCGCCGGGGCGAAGAAGGGAGAACCACAGCGGCCTTCAATGGGCCAGTAACCGCATGTGTACCGAGACCCCTCAGGCCAGTCTGGGCGGTTTTCAGGCGGAGCCTTTTCCAGACAAAGGTGCGCATGTGCGTTATGTGTGCTCGACAGCCAGGCCCCTGCACGCACAAGCTAGCAGCGCTGGGCCCACGTGGGGAGAAACGCACAAAAGAGAACCGTGAATGATTAATTCCGTTATCTCTCCGCCGCTGCCGCTCTCTGCAGCCCCGGGGTCCTTAGGACTGAGCAATGATGCAAAAAGGCAGGTAGGGAGCAGGAATGTGCCTTCATTTTCACTCCCCATGCCTCAAAACTCCCCAGCTTTTGTCTTCTGGTTTTGTTTCATTTTGGAGTGTGTGTGTGGACACGCAAGCATTTTTCTCCTAACGAGAGTGCTGTTAGAACCATCGAAAGTTCTGGGCTTGTTTGCGCTGTAGTCCCTACTCCACGATATCTGCCACCAGTTCTGAGACTAGGGGCTTTTTTTTCCTCCTCTTCTCTCGTACTCATTCATTCATTCAATAAATATTTATTGATGGCCTGGCACTGCCCTTGGCACGGGGACACATAGCTAGGACAGAAAGTTTTACCTCCTTAGGTCTCATGGGAAAAGAGACACTAGCCCAGGAACAAACAAATGTACAATTTCAAACAGGGACGAGGGCTGAAGAAGGCAGTGGAGTGGTCCAGAAAGACTGCTCAGAGGAAGTGACATTTAAGCCAAGACTCGAAGACCTGAAGCCTGGAAAAAAGCCACCTGAGCATGCCAAAAATTGCAGTGGGCGGGCAGCATGTCGGGCAGAGAGACAAGTTCGAAGGAAGCAGGGAGGCATTGTGCGTGAGGACTTACAGGGCCGGGGGTCCTGGAACCCAGCAGGCGATGTGGGGAAGGGGCTCGGGGTGTTTCGTCTCATAGAAGCAGCTGTGGAGGGCTCGCCGTTCAGCAGGAAAGACACAGGTGATGCAGCAGGGAAGCGGGGGAGGTGGGGTGGAGAGAGGATGTGGCAGATGCTGTGGGATAACCAGTTGTTTCCATTCTCCTTCACCTGTGCTTCCTTCCTGGTGCTTTCCCTGCCCGCCTGGCAGCTGGAGGTGTCTGAGTCACAGCCATCAGACCTGTGCAAAAACCTGCTAGAAGCTTTCCAGGAAGGTTTTTGTTTTCCTGATTTTGAAATGAAAAAAAAAAATGCAGGCAATCTTTCTTCCTCCTTTTTTCCTCCCCCCTTAACTTGGATGTGATGTCTGGAGCTGCAGTAGCCATTTTGCAATCTAGAGGGAAAAACCAAGACTCACAGAGACAGATGAGCCACCTAACACCAGCCACCCATCTGCAGCCTTTTCATTATATGAAAAGAATGGCCCCCATTTATTGAAGATACAGTTAGTTGGTTTTATTGGTATTTGTCAAAAGCACTCCTGGGCTGGTACAGGGAGTAAGGGATCGAGGCTGGGGAGAGGCAAATAACAATACAGGTGAATCTGAGTTCAAAAGCAGCAGCCTGGCGGTCCTCACATGGAGCACTGGGTGTGGAAGGGTCTTCTTTGACGGCAAAATGAGCCTGCTGTTCACTTGAAAATCTCTGCTTCAAGTTCCATGTTTACTGGAAAGGGTTAAGGGGAAGTGAGTCGAGACAGATGGGGTCCTTATCGCACCTAAAAGCAAGTTCGGTGGGCAGACTCCACCATTTGAGAAAGACCGCTTTCTGGGGCCTGTTCGTGTGTCTGTGAACCGAGGTGGGGAAAGGGCCAGAGGTGATGGAGAAAAGGGCAAATTTGTATCTTCATAAGCTCTAGAGAGGCCCCCACGCTAGCCCTGCATTTCCAGGGTTTGAGGCACAAAGTGACAATAAATGTGTGAAATAGGAAAGGGAAATTATAAACATGGACAAATTAGTTACCCAATGGGAGCAGAAGGGAAAAAGAACACCTATTCGGTGGTATGTGTTCTCTCTGGAGGCCCACGTAAATTCGTGCGAAGCGGAGGTCTGCACTGAAATAGAAATCGTACAACAGCCGCCAGCGCTGCATTGCCTGGACTGGAGGCTTCACGAACGTGCGTGGTCGAAAGCAGGCACCCCAGGGGACGGGGGATTATGGGGATCCCGGCTCCAAGACCCCCTCGGTCTAGTCACTGCTGAGCTCCAGGTTCTCAGAGAAGGACCTTGAGGAACCACCAGCCCCAGGGGAGCACGCGGTGCGGTAGCTCTCTGCCGGAGCCTGCGGCACATGGACATTCACTCAAGGAACACCTGGTGAAGACCTACTGTGTCCATACTGTCCCGGGTGCTGAATCATCTAAGCCCAAACGATTATTGACCTAGAAGACGGATGCCACGGTAGCTACGAGAACTTAGAATCAGCAATATTCTCACTGCCACGTTCTCTCGCTGGAAGTACTAACAGCTGTCTCTCCACCAGGACATGATTAACGTACGCCAAGAAAACTTCAGACTTGGCGCGAATGCTGAAGACAAACTATTGCCCGTGTTAGGATAAAGTAGTTTGGAGGAAGCGCCTCAAGACTTTGGTGTCACTGAAAACACAGACTTACGGGGGCGAAGCTGGGAGACACGCAGAGCCCCCACGTGGCCGGGAGTTGGTTCCGTTTTCTGCTCTGGTCCGTAGCAAGCTGCTCCTGTCTCCGGCTTCAGAGAGGCAGCCACACGGTTCTCTCACTTCCCTTTTTTAACCCACATAAAGTATTTGTATTGACACATTTGCCATGAAAAATGGGATTTGTGGCGTCAGATGAAAGTTGAAAGGGATAAAATAAGACCGTAGACACCAGAAGGTCTGTGTGAGGATGTGCAGAGCAGCTGGGTTTGCAAGAGCTGATGGCCGGAAGCCACCCCAGTGTCTGTCGGCAGCAGACTGGGTCAGCACCGGTGGCTCGCTCGCACGGCTGACCGCTGGGTGGCAGCGGGACAGAAACGGGCACTGTGCACAGAGCGAGGAAGACCCTCCCCAAGCTGAGTGCATTCACCCAGCTAGGGAAGCCGGGTGCAGAATTGCGTGGGACTCCGCTGGTCCGAAGTTCAAGAAGAGGTAAAATGAAGGGATGGTGCCAGGAGTCGGAACAGCGGTCGCCCTTGGGGACGCGGCAGCGATGGAGGGACTCGAGGTGGCCTGCCCGTGGGCTCGAAACGTTCCCTCACCCGATCCAGGTGGTGGGTCCACGGTGTTTGCACGGGTAAGAATTCTCTGGAAGGTGCTCTCTGTGTTGTGCCTGGGTGAGAGACACGTCCAGTGCCTTCTGTCACAGCCACGCGCATTTCTGCAGTGACCCTTCTCAGACTCCTGAGTCTTGGGAACCCCGTTACACTCCTAAAACAGTGAGGACCTCCAAAAGCTATCTATTGATATTTGTTGTTTAGAAATGAAAACTGAGGCACTTAAAAATATTTAATTCACTTAAAAATGGTACTAATAAACTCAGTTACAGAGTCACAGATTTTGTGGCAAGCTGATAGTTTCCAAAAACCATAAGAAATTTAGTGAGAGGAGTGGCATAGTTTGACATCTTTGCAAATTTCTGTAACACCGGGTTTCACGAAAAACACCCAGCCACTCAAACCCCCTTCTGCATTCAGTCCAATGCGATGTTTTGGGGTTGGGGTATGTGAAGAAAATCTGGTCACACAAAGATGCAGGGTGGAGTGGGGAGGCCCGGCATGCCCCCCAGGGGGCGTCCGGGACCCTGGCAACCTTAGGTCGCTGCCTAAGAGGGTGCAAGTCCCGGCCGCCCTGTGGGAGAGCGGCAGGCCTTCCCAGGAGGCGGAGAGCCGGTGCGTGGCCTCTGAGCCTCCCGACTCTCCTGGCTTAACGACCACTTCGAGTATCTGATGAAAACTAAGGACCCTTGCCAGGAAAGACAACCATTTTTAGTGGATGCAAAGGGGTGTGTGTGTGCATAATTTCGGGGGCTTCAACAGTCCCTGGAGGCCCATCGCTGACCTCAAAGTAACAGCCACCGGTTGGGGGAGGGGAAGGACTGCAAGCGGTGAAGGACACAGACCAGTTGGTTTGCCCCAAACAGCCCACAGTTGCTTCTAGGCCCTGGACAAGAACACGGCCCCCTCTAATCCCTCCCGTGCAAAGCCACCTCCAGAGCTAATGGTATGAATAATAACAGCTTCCTTCTGCTTGGGGGGAGTGTTGACGTCATGCCAGAGACTACCAGGCTGACACGTGTTCTCTGAGTTACTCCTCACAAGAGCCCTCGATGCTGCTCTCATCCCTGAGTTCCAGAAGGGGAGACTGGGGCCCAGAGAGACAAAGTCACTCGTCCAAGTTCACACAGCACAGCCAGGATCGGACCGGCTGAGTCTGGCAACCACACCTGCACTCAGATCTCAACACAGGTGGCTTTACAACTGAGGGAGTGTGTGTGTGTGTGTGGTATCAAGCAGGGGAATCTACTTTCCCAAACAACTCACAATATGTGAAACAAGGGGAACTAGCTGATTAAAGTGCTGGGTGGGGGAGCATGTACCCCAACGCCCCACCAGAGATAGTCCGCTAAAGTCACGGGGCTCCACAGTGCAGAGCTGGACGACTCTTTAAAAAAGGAGATGATGTTTCCTGAGCACTTCCCATATACATGGCACTGGTTAAGCATGTTTATTAATTAATTTAATGTTCCCCATAATAGACAATCCATAGCTGTGGACTTTTTAAAGATGAGGAAATGGGTTCAGAGGGGTTAGGTAACTTGCCTAAGGCCACACAGCAAGCGGCAGTACTGGGTGCAGAGCTCAGTGGTTCCTGTGGCTCTGCGTGTGGGGGGGTGTGCATTTCTACAATCACAGTGTTTGCACGGACAAGTCTGGAAGACAGACACCAAACCCTTAATGGTGGTTACTTAGAAGGCTGAGAAAACAGATGGACCTTCCTTGGCTAAACCTTTTCTTGTGATTGTTTGAAATTTTAGCTCAGACACATAAAACAGGATTTTTTAAAAAGTCAGTAATGCTTTATCTCGCCTCCCTGTGGAGCATGCCCTGAGTGTGTGGCTGTGTGTGTGTGTGGTGTGTGATGGGGAGAGAAACTTCCCGAAAGCCAGGGGGCTGGTTCCTCAGGTACTGGGCACCGTGAGGCAGGATTGCCAGGTGATGCTGGGCACTCACAGGGGACCCGTGACCCTGCTGTTATCATCCCCTGAAGTCCTCCAGGCAAGCACCCACATGTGGGTGGGCACTCGGGTCCCCCTGGAAAAAAACGCAGGTGCCACAAGCCACTGGAACCCCCCAGAGCCGTGGGCTTGGCCCTGGGGGTGCCCACAGTCACCCCACGAGTGTGAACGCCCCCCCACAATGTCCCCTGGCACTCTCAAGGCAGGAGAATCTCATTTCACCCGGCACCCAGCCTGTCTGTCGGAGCGCTGGGAGCCGCCTCCTATTTTTTTCCTGAATGATAATTTCCCCCCTCTTTTTGTAGCTAAAAATCACCCAGGCTTGTCCAGACGAGAGGGCAGAAAATTATGCCGTGAAAGAGAAGGGAAGATAATTTCTCTGGGTCACAGACATTCTCGCTTGTCATCCGTCTGCAGGAGACGCGGGGAGGGAGGGAGAGCTGCCGGGATGCGAGGCCCAGGAATGAAAATGAAGGCTGGCCCAAATCCATCACTGTCCTCCTCGGCTCTCGGGGCGGGGGGCGGGGGGTGCGTGGGGCCGACCCTTGCGGGAAGGGCTGAGTGGGGACGGGGGGCTTTGGGCTCTGATCAGGAGCCAGAAAAACAGGAAGGCGGCAGAGGGCGGAAAGGAGACGAACCCAGCTGCCCCAGCTGGAAAGGCCCAAGTCCTGCCTCGGGCCTCAGTTTCCCCACTGAGAACTCCTCCTCCACTCCCCACCTGCACCCCTCCCAAAGACAGGAGATAACACATGGGAACATTCTGGAACACCTGGACCACGAAAACATGAAAAAAGCGAGCTGATGGTCCTGTGTTCACCAAAGGCAGCTGCAGCCTGCAGGCTGGGGTGGGGGTGGGCAACGCCACCCCCGTCTGGGCCTCAGTTTTCCCGTCTGTGAACTGGGGAGAATAGCACGACCTGTCTCGAAGGGCCGTTGTCAGGACAGGAGAATTGTGTATCATGTTTCTGGCGTGTTGTAGTCACACAATTATAATAATAGAAACAACAGAACATTACAAGGGTACTACCTGTACTCACCCATGTTAACAATGAATAATGCCTCCGAGCCTCATTTCTCTAAAAAAAAAAAAAAAAATCCGGTAAGAGCTCAGAGAGGCACAGTGTAGAAAAACACAAAATCGATGTCTGACAAACTGGTTTGAGTCCCAGGTCTCACCGTGTGGCCCTGGACAAGTCATTTTCCTTCCGTGGGTCTCAGCTTCCCCATCTGCAGAGAGTGGGTCGTGATGCCTCACTGGGCGGCTGGGAAGTCGAGAATTGCTCCGCGGGACCGCCTAGTGCAGTGATGGCCTCCCCCTCCTCCCCATCGTGAGAATAGTCACTCCCCAGAGGCACAGATTGGGATTCTCTGGCCCCTGAGTGGCGGCGTGAAAGGAAGACTGGGAGGAGCCAGCGGCCTCTGGTCACTGACGGGTCTCGTGCAGCGTTTTCAGATTGATGGTGCGTCAGCATTCCTTGGTCCATCTGATGCGGGGCGGCAAGCTCTTTCTCTAAAAGGCTAGATGGTGAGCATGGTCAGTTTCGCAAGCAAAACAGGGAGGAACAACATGCAACAAAGGGCGTATCTGGGCCCTTCTCACATTTATTTACAAAAGCAAGCTGGAGGCCAGATTTGGCCACAGGACCCCATCTGTCTATAGTCAGGGTTGCTGCCCTGGCCGAGTGGCAGAGTTGTGGCATGGCGTGAGAAACCCCCCGGGACCAGAGCTTTGTCAGGCTACAGCGGGCAAGTCCAACGAGGAATCAGTTCCCCGGTCCATCGCCTGAGGCCAGATCAGACGTCTCCTGTGACCTATGCTAGACCTGCTCTTCCGAGTCCCAGCCTCTGTGACTCTGTCCCCTACGCCCTACTTCCGTGCTGGGCCCTTAGCAGCCTGTCCTTTGAGGTTTTCCCTGGTGGGAAGTCTTCCCCTGGCTGGTCAGCTTGGAGTTGACCTTCAAGACTGAGTTGGGATTTCTGAGGAACTACCACAGAGCTTTCTCAAGCGAGATGGTAAATATGTAGCACGCATTATGAACCCTCCGTTTCTGTACCGAGGCAGACATTAGTAATCAATCAAGACGATCTTTCCTGCTTTAGGCATCCATTAAACCAGATAGAACCGCTTTTGAGATAAAAGCTCATCGCCACTCAGAGTGTAAGAGAAATGAGCTGCTACGATGCTAGTTTCTTTTACGGGCCTGGGATGTCCTGAGGTCTGAGAGAGAAGCGTAAAATGCTTAGCGCAAGCACTGCCTAAGAGCCCCGTAAACGAGAACTCCTGTGCTTACCAGCTCCAGCATGGGCTTCTGGTGGCCTCGTTTGGAAGACGTGAGCCCAGATGGAAGAAACCAGGTCTTACGAATCCTGGGAGGAGCTTTGAGGGTGTTTGGCTAACTGTCAGAATCTCTGCCTGCCCCAAATTCGAGCCCTCTTGTTGTCCAAGGAGGAAGAGTGTGGGCATACCAAACAGAGGAAGGGGTGAACCTCCCATTGTGCTTCAGAGGCCTCTTGTGGCTTTAAAAAAAAATAAACATAAAAATCCCCTACTCTGGCTTCTCTTTACTCCTTCCAGCTTATCATGCTCCCTCCTGTCTCAGGGTCTTAGCACCTGCTGTTCCCTCTGCTTGAAATGCTCTTCCATGCCCTCTTCACCTCATCAGTGCCTATTTATCCTTCACCTCTCAGCTCACACGTCATTGCCTCAGGCAAGAGCCTGTGTCTCCCAGCCGTAATAGTCTTTTTCCTTCTGGCATGGAGAGTTTGCGCCTTGGTGACATCGCCCCCTCCACTGGGGTTCAGCCCTCTATGTGCCAAGAGGGGCTGTGTCTGTTCATTGATTCATTCATTCGATCGTTCATTTGTTCATTCCACAAACGTTGATTGACAGCCCGCTACCATGTGCAAGACTGAATGGTTGGGAAGACCATGACGTAGCAAAGAGCAAGACTCTTACAAGGGAAATAAGAAGGCGAATGTAGCTGGAGCAAAGTGAGTGAGGGGAGCGCACGAGGGAGGAAAAGATGAGGGGAGGTGTGCTTGGATTTGATGCAAAAGGCCCGGGGACACTGCATCAGTCAGCTACGGCTAAAATAATGCCGCGGAACAAAGCATCCCAGTCGCTTAAAGCAATGAGAATTTTATATTTCTTCGTGAGCCTATGGGTCAAGGTCTGGCTTTGGCCGGGTTCTCCAGTGCATTGGTGGCCGGCCGTGGCTCAGGGAGGGGACTCTGCTCACCGAGGCTGGCCTCTCTGCCATGTATGAGGGTCCGCTGGCTGGCAGGTGGTCCCGAGTGGCCTCTCTGGGGAGGACTCGGCTGTCCTCCACATGACCGCTCCTCCTCCAGCGGGCTAGCCCAGGTTCACTCTCAAGGTGAAGGCAAGGCTGCAGGACAGAGAGCAGAGGCTGCAAGGTTTCCTGAGGTCCAGGCTCAGCTGGCAAAGCGTGTCTTCTGCAACGTTCTGTTGGCTAGGCCAACTTTGGACGCCAGTTCGGTCCACCAGTTATCTATCCCCATACAGCGCAGAGCTGGGCACAGGGCAGGAGCTCCATCAGTGTTCGTGGGATGGATGCACAGGTAAGGGACGATGGTTGGATGTTCTCGGACTGTGCCTGGGCCCGAACTGATAGCAAGGGGTTAACATTCCTCAGCCTGGCCGATTAGGGGCCCTTGTGCCCCTTCCCCGGAGCTGCAGTGAGCAGAGGAGACAGCCTCTTCCTCCCGAAGTTTAATTAAGTGATCTGCCTCCACGGGACTAATCCTGTTATCACTGCCCAGAGCCGACCGCGGGGGCGGTGTAAAATGTCAGCTGTCGGGAGGGCCTGGTGGGGCGCTGAAAGCCACTGGAATTTGGGGACAGGCAGGGGGTGGAGAGGAAGCCAGCGTCCCCACGGGGGCAGGACGTCTGCTTCCAGACGGAGCACAAAGGGGAAGCTCAGTTTCAATCCCATCCCAGGAGGAGGTGAGGAAGAGGAGGAGGCGGAGGCGGGAGAGGCTGCTGAGCAGCTTCTGGCTCGGATGAACTTTCCTGCATTTGCTGTGGCTGCCGCCCGAGCAGGCGGCACATTCTAGGGGAGAGCTCCCCAGTCCCACATCCCCTCCTCTTCCGAAGAGGTGGAGGCGCCCTCACCCCAGACCAGCTGGGTTTGGAATCCTCCGTGTCAACCGTTTCCTGTGTGGCTTCGGGCAGATGACTTCACCTCTCTGAGCCCCCACTTCCTCATGCAGTCGGCGGGGGTGGCGCCTGCAGTGTCGCAGGGCTAGTGAGAACAGGACGCAACCGAGCGCGGGAGAGGGGCGCCGCACGCATAGTGAGTGCTCAGACAATGCTTTCTCCCACTGCCCTGATTACATCATTCTCGGCAAGTGGCTGATTGTCTGGGAGCAGACTGGGGTCTTCAGCCCAGGTCCCTGCACCTTCCAGGGGCATCTACCACCGGGTCGCCTGGGACCAGCACCCCCTAAAGACGTGCAGGGCTCAGGGTGAGTGACCTCACCAGGCAGTTTTCTCATGGCCAAGTCTCTGCCCTTAACCCAGGACTTGGTGGGTGTTGCTTGAGTTTTTTTTTACCTGTGACTCAATTCATTCATGCAGAAATTTGTTGTTGCCATTTCTGTTTTTCTGTGGGGGTGGGGGCAGACCACCGGACAAGACAATTCCTTCTTGCTGCAACATGCAATGGTTTGGGGGAGACTGAGAAATGAGCCCCTTTTTCCTGAAAGTGATCCCCTTATCTGATATTCCTCCTACAGGTAGAAATCGTGGCAGTGCCCAGTCACGAGGACTTCAGGACACCTGCTGAGGCAGGAGAGGGGTTGCAGCTCGGGAGAGAGGAGCGAAGCCCTGGGGTACGGGTTGGGAGGAGGACGGAGAGCCTGGGCAGCGAGGACATGCACTAGAGCCCCAAACGGACCCGGACTCGACTGACAGTACTCACCAGCTCCAGCCCAGAGCTCTCCACCCGCCGCACACTGTCCTAAGCACTTCACTGTCACCTGCCCAGGAGGCAAGCAAGATTATTACTACCCTCATTGTACAGATGAGGAAACAGAGGCCCGGAATGGTGCCCCAAGCCACACAACAGTATATAGGGAACTGGGCCACCAACCCAGAGTCCAACTTCATTATTTTTTTTAAGATTTTGTTTATTTATTTTTAGAGAGAGGGGAAGGGAGGGAGAAAGAGAGGAAGAGAAACATGGATGTGAGAGAGACACATCGACCTGTTGCCTCTCGTGTGCACCCTTACCTGCGACTAAACCCACAACCCAGGCATACGCCCTGACTGGGAATCGAACCGCCAACCTTTCGCTTTGCAGGACGACACCCAACCCACTGAGCCACACCAGTCAGGGCCAGAGTGCAGCTTCCTAAGGGCTGTGCTTTGAGCCTCTTTGCTGTATGGCTTTTTGACTCAGTTTCCTCGCCTGTCAAGTGGAGCGCCCAGTACCTTCCCGCGGACCTGACGAGGGGTGAAGAGGAGTGTGGGGCCCCAGAGCCCCACTCTGGGTGCGGAGGGCGGCAGAGGCCGGTGATCCAAAGTGGGAAAGCTCAGGCTCTGAAGTCGGATTTCTTGCGGTGGGGAGGTAGGGGGAGCAAGGGCAGCCATTCACCTCTCAAAACCTGTTTTCTCATCTGTAAAATGGGGGTGATTCACTGCACCCCCTCCTGGGGTGGCTGGGGGACCACAGAGCTGTGTGTGCACCTAAGCAGAAAGTGGGTGAGGGAGACTCCCCCAGCTCGTGGCTGGCACTGGGGCTGAGTCCCTGGGAGTCGCCGGCTGGGGACGGCGGAAGAGGCGCGTTTGCCTCCTGCCGCCGTGGTCTCCAGAAGTCACACTGCAATGGCGACCCCAGAGAACTCCATAAAATCCAAGCGGTAGTTAAGCCAGACTTCGGAGAGAACGGGAGTAATTAGCGCACTTCCCACAGAGAGTAAGTCCCAAATGTCACACGGTGCCGGGGCTGTGACAGCCGGTCCTCTGTCTCCGCGCCCACGCCGCTTCTGGCAGCGACCCCGCCTGCCCCGTGACCTTCTGCAAAACTGCGGACAGCACAGCAGGGGGCGTCCCAGGCCTGGGGACTGGACTGGGGGACACTAGGTGAGCTTTGTGTTCTGCTCAGCTCGGGTACCCACACAGCCTCATCTTTTCCATCTGTTCAATGGGTCTCTCTGTCCCCTGGGATCGTAGGGATAGATTCAGCCATGGATGGAGAATGCTGGACACAGGACAGCCACTCTCTGTGAAGTAGGCAAATAGTGCCCAGCACACAGGAGGTAGAGGAGACACAGCTGCGACCCCACCCCCACCCCCACCCCCTTTACCCAGTGCACCCATCCCCCACGATCAGGGTGGCTGCTAACGGCTCCCAGCTCCTTCCTTCTCCACGTACATGCTCTGTACCAATGGCAGCTGCCATCAAGGGGGACGGGGTGCCACCCAGACCCTGGGGCAGCCCACAGCCAGTGCCTGGTGGATGCAGGCGCACAGAGGTCAGCCCCTTGCTCCAGGAGCTGGGAAAACTCTGCAGTACCCTCTGTCATCCTCGCTTTCCCCGTCAATAGTGCGGACGTGGTCATCCCTGCCTCCTGGCGCTGTGAGGAGGCGGGCTGGCTGGATCCACGTCCCTCTCCTCCATTCTAGATGGAGGACCTTGCACCAGCGGCTTGACCATTGTGTGCCTCAGTTTCCTTGGCTGTAGGAGGAGGTCACAACAGAAACTCATTCACAGGGAGGCTGGCAGGATGACACAGTTTAATTAAGTGCCAGGAACCAAGCCTGACTCGAGCAGGTGCTCAATATGTGTGGCCCTGCTCTTCTCCTGCTCCTGTACTCACATTGTGAGTGGAAGTATCCATACAATGAATGAGCCAGCTTGCGCCAGGCACCCCACCCAGTGCCCGGAGGGCCGTCAGTGCCTTTCCCTTCTCCCGGTGTGCATCCCGGCTGCGTCCACTGGCTGACCCACCCCAATTAGGGGACTCCCGTGTTAATATTGACACACAAAGGGGCCAGCTGGTGACCTCTGAACTCATCTCACTTGGGATCACAGGCTGATTCCGGCCGCAGCCATCCGCTCTGAGAGCAGGACTCCTAATCTTCTTTGACACCAAGCGGAGCTGGCCTCACCCCGACCTTTGCTCCGGGTCTCCCTGACTCCCAGCGTTCCCTGGGCCTCAGGGGGTCACCCTGCCCGCAGATGGACGTGGCCTGGGCTGAGGGGAGGGAGGCCGGTCTGGCCACTGTTTGCTGCCAGGAGAATGGAGAACCTTTGGATCAAGAAGCTCACCTGGATTCCAGGTAGAACGCAGACACCTGTAGGCAGGTTCCCAGGAGCCCAGGTAGCGGGTGTTTGCCACTGCCCAAGAAGGAGATGCTGAGACTGTGAGAAGGTGGAGTTTTAGGGCTCACTTAGGAGCCCTGGGAGGGGTTGCCTAGGAAGGAGGCCCCTTCCCAAGGGTCCACGACACAAGGTTTTTTCTCCAGCTGCTCCTGGCTCACAGGGAGGAGAAGTCTAGGCGCCTCACCCATTGCCTCGTCCCTGCCCTGAGTGACCAGAACTTGATGGTCTGCGTTAGACATGGCCTCGTGCCTCTGCCCCACCATCTTCAACACTGAGCCCAGGAAAGAGACCCCCAGAACCTGGTGCTGCCCAAGAAAAGTTGCCATGGCAACAGGCAGCTGGCCCAGCAGGACAGGAAGTTTTGTTTGAGCCTCACCCAGCTTGCTGGCTGCCCAGAAGAGGGGTGCATGACCGTCAGCTGTGCATGGAAATGCTGCTGAGGAACCTGGCTTCGGACATCCCACCAAAGGAGAGGTTTGCCCATGGACGTCACTACCGAAGAGACGCGGCCCTCCAGCCCCCTCCAGCTCTCCCCAGTTCAGCTGAGTCAGGGCCACAGCAGACAGGTATCTATTACATGGATCTGCACCGGGCTAACACTTCCTGGGACTCAAGACGTGACAGTGGCGACAAAGAGCCCTGGATTCAAATCCTGACCCTGCTTGCTCCTTAGCTGAGCAACCCCAGGCTGATTGCTTGGCCTCTCTGAGCATCAGGTCCCTCACCCAGGGTGTGGGGAGACCAACAGGGTTCTGAGATCAGGCGTGCACAGAATCTGGCCTATAGGAAGGGCTTCGTAAATACCAACTCTCGAATAGATAAAATGTGGTCTCTTATTTCGGAAGTTTTGAAAGTTAAAGGTCACTAAAGGCTTGGAGGCGAACCCAGACCTTCCTGACTTTTGGGTCCTCCTCCCAGCCCTGGGATTGGAGGGTTCCAGGCTCCTCCCACAGTGGCCGCCTCCCAGGCCGCGGCTGGGGCTACGGATGGGTCTAGGCAGAACCGGCTCCACACACCGCAGGGCCTGTTACAAAATGAAATTGAGGGGTGCCGCGTTCAAAGGGATTAAGAATTTCAAGATGGTGACCACGGAGCGTTAAACCAAACACGGGCCCTTCTAAGTGCGCAGGTTCTACACCCACGAGGCTGGCCCTGGTGGAGGAATGGGCCTCCGAGCCGCCTCTCTGAGCCTCCGGGTGGTCACCCAGCCCCCCGCCAGAACCCTGGCAACGCGGGGAAGGGAACCTAACCAATGGGCTGAAGTGTGCTCCATCTGCACACAGCCTTGCAAAGCAGGTAATGTTAGCATCGTCCCATATTGCAGATGAGGAAACTGAGGCATAGAGGGAAGGAAGAGCAGCTGGACCACCAAAGGACATACAGCTACCGGTAGTGGTTTAAACCTGGATCTTTGGGACCCTACACCCCAAGATCTAGAGGCATCTCACCTCACTAAATCTTTCTTTCTGAAAGATGAAATACCCGTTCCCCCAAATTCAAGCAGTCTCTGATGTGTTTAACCCAAATGTGGGAGGCCACGAAGCTGGGTCTTTAATCCCAGCCCCCATGGGCACCTCCTGCCCACACCACACGGGTTTCCTCCCCTGAAGGTCCCCTCGCTCCGGCAGGACAGGGCCTGGCCTCCTCCAGCTTGCTCCTCGGGCTGGGGCCAGGAGTTAACGTCGGGAGCCGGGAGCGCGCTGGAGAGTGTGAGAGCGAAAGGACATGTCAAATCAATCATATTTAAACAAAAGCCTCTCCCGCCCAAGGGCCCTTTTAAAAGCTGCTTATTTAATTAAAAGTCCCATTTTCCATATTTATGGCCCTTATTCAGTTAAATATTAACCGCTGGGGCCAGGGCTGGTGTGTGCTTTGCAAGCGGTGCGTGGGGAGGTTCATTACCGCGGCCGGATCTATCCGATGGTGACGCGGCCCGGGGATCAATGCGCCTCACCTTGGACAAACACGGGTCGCAGCCCTCCCCCTCCCCTCCCCCTCCCCCTGGCCTCCAGTCCCCTCTCTGTCTCTGCGGATTCCGCATTCGGCCTCTGCCGGGAGACAGAGACACAGAGACAGCGAGAGACCCAGAGAGACAGCGAGACAACGCATTCTCTTTCTCTGCACGTCGTTGTCTCGGTCAAGACCAAGGATGCATGCACTTCTCGAGTCCCAGTGAAAAATGAAAAGGTGGGGCCCCTTGTTCAACAATTAAGAATTTCAAGGCCGGTCATGTGATTGCACCCGCGGCCTGTCCTGATCTCTCTGTCACCATCTCTCTCCCGAGATGTGTGTGGTGGGTCCAGGAAGGCAAGGTGCCCACACCAACCTCACTCGCGGCTCTTCCTGGCGCCCACTTCCCCGTGGAGAGTGGAAAAAAGAGAAAAGGGGGAAGGCTGGCATCTCCTAAGGGTTTGATCTCCCAAAAAGCTCAGGGGCATGGAGCTCCAGTTTCTGGAACCCCGCGGGGATGACAGTCCCTACGCAGGTAAGGACAATGTCCGATCTGAGCGGGGGTCATGCCTGCCTGAGCCATCACCTCACAGCAGAGCTGCACCCAGCACTCCCACGCTCAGGCGCCACGCTCTATGTTGTCCAAGCATTAACTCAGGTATTCCTCACTTCCATCCTGCACAGGAGGTACTATTCTTCTGATCCTATCTTTACAGGTGGGGAAACTGAGGCTCCACGAGGTTAGGTAGGGAGCCCCAGGTCACACAGCTAGTGAGGGGCAGAGCTGGGATTTGACCCGGGTCCTCCAGCTCCTAACCACAGGATGGAAATGGTCAGAGTCACCGAGACTGGGCTGAGGGTCATCTCAGCCCTTTACAAGCTGCGTGACCTCATACCAGTTTCTGACCCTCCCTGGGCTTTGGTTTTCCCATCTGGGAAATGGTGCAGGAAGAATCTCCTGGCTGCTGCAGTTGGAGGACACCCTTAGCGGTGCCCAGGAACTCACTGACTTCCTACCACCTCTGCTGAGGGCCTTCCTGTGCCCACTCATTCGTCCTAGTGGCCTTTGTCTTATCAGCTCCTGCTCTTCCCCATGGCATGACTCTCTAGATGTCGGGGACAAAGCCAGATGCCTCCATCCCTGTGCTCATGGAGGCAGAGCTTTCTCCGCTCCCACCACAGGCAGTAGCATGGCCAATGGGAAAGGTACACATTAGGATCACAGAGTGCTAGGTTCAAATCCTGCCTCTGCACTTACTGGCTCTGCAAACTTGGGCTGTTTCACATTACTCTCTGAGCCTCACTTTCCCCATCTTCAAATGGGACGTAATTCTTGTAAAGAGCTTAGCAATGCCAGCACCCAGGGAGCCTCACTGCCATCCCTGCAGGACCTGGTAGGGCTGCCGGAAATGCTGCCACTTCTGCCCCTCCAAAGTGACAACTCTTTGAAGGGCATGGGGCTCTGTTCCCACCTCTCACTGTGCCAGTCCCCCAGTGACCTGGGGAGGGCAGACTCGGTCCATTTCACCTCGGGCTCTGCTGGGGTCTCAGTTTCCCCACCTGTGGAATGAGGGGACTGTTGGGTTAGAAAATCTCACCGGGCCTTTGTCAGAGTTAGTGCATCTCGGCAACAGACAAGGTGAGGAATCCGACGTGAATGTGACAATCTTGGTAAAACGTGCTCCTCTGTGTTCAGGAAAGACCACGTGATGGCAGAGGCAGGTGCCCAAGCCCTTGGAGCTGCCTGTCATCAAAAGCCAGGCTAGGGAAAGCTTCTTCGACATCACACATGCATGCACGCAAACAGGCACAGGAACACACACCTGCATGTGTACATGAGAACATACCTACACACATGGCATGCACCTCACACATGAACAGGACTGCATGTGTGCACACATGGTGTGCACGTGAATATACACCTGCATGCATGCACATGTGTGGCACACACAATGTGCACATGAACACACAGTGTGCATGTGACCAAGCACCTGCACACATGCAGGCATGTGCCGCATGCACGTGAACACACCTGAATATACAGAGCACGTGTCTGTGTATATGAGTACATGCACACAGACACATAACATGCATGTGGATACGCCCACATTCACCTGCATACATGCATGCACGGGCAGACATACACTGCATGTATGTGGACACACCTGCATGCACACAGCACACCTGTGTACATGAGTACATGCACATGCAGATACACACAGCATGCACTTGGACAAACCTGCATGCACTCACATGTGCAGACCCACCTGAACACACACGCGCCACACGGGCCCACACACGCAGGCACATACACACCGTGGTGCCCCTTTTGCCTCGTGTTCTACCCTCCGTGCAGATCCTGTTAGGAGCTCCGTTTCTTCCACCGCTGCCCCCTCCCCCAAGAGAAAAAAAATTCTGAAAAGCCAGATTAGAACTTCACACACGCATCACCGGGAAAAATCTATGTCTCATTTTCATATCTAGCAAAATAAAATGACACCAGAACACTCCAGCAAACCCCTAGAGGGGGGAGCGTGTCTGCGGAAGGAGGGGTGGGGGAGACACCTTTCCCAAAGCGGAGAGGCCCCGGGGCCAGAATCACAGGAAGGGGAGGCAGGCCTGGGGAGAGGCTGGGGATGGAATTGATCAGGCCGCTTCCTCCTGGGTGGGAGGAAGGTGGGGGTCCAGGGGAGAGCCTGGGGGTGTCGCATGGAGGGCAGCGAGAGAGGGAGAGGGGCAGAATACAATCTTGGGGATGGTGGTGTGAGTGAGGGAGCAGGAGAGAGAGAGAGAGACACTAGGTTATCAGAGAAGTGTGAAGACAATAATACAATCTGACATTTCTGAAACAAGACCCCCCGGTTGCCATGGCAACGTCTCATGTGGGAGCAGCTCCCAGGAGACGGTTCCGAGATGTACTATAAATGATGTTTGATTAGAATTTAAATCATTTAGGCAGAGAGAAGATAGGCCTTTTGTCAGCAAGGGGACCTGGGGGTGGGGAGGGAGGGGGCCAGGGTGGTGGCGGGGGAGGGGGCGCAGCCAGCGACCTGGACTCGGGTTCTGTCAGCCTGGGTGTGGGGAGTGGGATCGGAGGTCAGCCAGGGGGTTGATTACTTTTGCCCTCAGCTTCATTCCCGTTTACAGTAACCTTTCCATAGTGGCCAGAGGGACTCGGAGGGCAGGAGGGGCGAGGCCTGGGGGACAGGGGCGTGGGAGGGGAGTCAGAATGGCAGAGACGGGGAGAGACAGAAAGAGAGATGGATAAAGCAGAGACAGACAGACAGACAGAGGGGCAGAGACTATGAGAGACAGAACGAATACAGACCCAGAAATAGACTGAGACCCAGGGAGAAGGAACAGGGAAGGGATGAAGACCGCAGGAGGAGCGACAAAGAGACAGGGACCAGGAACAGGGGAAAGAGACCGGAGTGAGACAGGGGAGTCAGAGCCATAACATTTGCTGCCGAAAGACAGAAAGACCAATAGCAAGAGACACAGAAAGGCAGAGACACAGACCAAGGGAGAAAAAGAGGACTCTCGGACCCACACACTTGAATGACGCGTCAGGCGTGCAGGAGCCGGGGGTGAGCCCTGCATTTAGAAACAGCACCGCCTTCACCTCCCACTCTGGTTCCCCCCAACCCTCCCCCCATACCCCCCCCCCCCGGCCCCAGGAAATCCCCTGGGGCCTGGAATTCCTGGACAGGGTGTGTGACTTGGAGAAGAGGCCCCACTTGCCTCTGGTTCTAAGGGAAATGAGCCAAGCTGACGCTGTGCAATTTTAAGCAAACTTCTCTGAGCCTCGGTTTCCCCATCTATAAAATGAGAAGTCCGAGTCAGATCGGTAAGAGGACGATTCGCTCAGTCTTCCCCATTAGGTTTTTATTTTTTGTTGCATTTGTTATCAAAATTTTAATATTTGCCAAGATTGCAAGACTTCATATAAATATTTGGATTTCTGGGGTTTTCTAAGGCAAAATATATTTATGCTGCACTTCTGCATGGCAGCCACCTGTTGGAGACCAGTAGCAGTCATCCCTTTCAGGCAGACCACGAGGTCCCCAGTTAGCCACAGTCCCCACCACTCCCTTTTGTCTTATACTTAGCTATTTTCATGGCTCCTGCCTGGCCACTGTGAGCATCTGAACCATCAAACCCTGCACATGACCCCCAGGATCCTTATGGCCCTTGGGGTCTACTGACACGTGGCAGGTAGATGCCACCCCTGGGCACCACAGCTGTGGGCACGCAGGGTAGCGCAGCATCAGAGCACCCTACATGGCTAGCCTCCTAACACAGCCGGGACTCAGTCAGTGTTTACTAAGCCAGGAACGAGGAGGCAGCTCCTGACTAGGAAGTCTGAGCTGGGGATGACGATAGAGGGGTAAACACAGGCTGAATATTTGAGGAAGTGGACTGAGTGCCACTGGCCATTGAGGACAAAAATGATCTGCTTGGGAAAATCCCAGGAGTTGGGTGGGAGGACATTGGTGAAGACAGCAATGGCCCTTGTGACGAGGACACACTCACTGCAAGTCCCTCTCGGCCCCTTCCTCATGCCCTCCCGGGTACCCGCTCATTCACCTGTGTGTTCAGTCCCTCCTCCCCCGAAGACTACACATTCCATGGGGAGAGAGACGACCCTGGCGCAATCTGTGAAGCAGCCCCGGCACCTCACACATAGGTGCTCAGAAAATCCTTGAACACACAAGTGAACCCCTTTTCTCACTGGCTCCCTGCCTCACCTGTGTGGCTCTGGGTATTTTTAAGCTACAGAGCTCCGTCCTCAAACCCAGGCTGTTTGATTTTGCTTTGTTCATTTATCTTTTTAAAAAATTTAAAAACATTTTATTTATTTTAGAGAGGGGGGAAGGGAGGGTGAGAAGGAGAGAAACATCAATGTGCAAGAGATACATTGATGGGTTGCCTCATGCAAGCCTCCAACTAGGGACCTGTCCAGTGACCTAGGCATGTGTACTGACCGGGAATCAAACCAGCAACCTTTAGGTTTGCAGACCAGCACCCAATCCACTGAGCCACACCGGCCAGGGCTGATTTTGTTCTGTGCATTTAAATGGGCACTTTCCTTACAAAAGGGGTGGCAAGGAAGGGGCACTATCTCTTGAGCTTCAATTTCTTCACCTACAAACCAGGACTAATATCTTCCTTCATCTTGGGGAGATTCCAAAAGGTCTTACCACAGTGTCTGACACACAGTAGGTGCTCAGCAAATGGAAGCAATTCTTCCTGTGGTGAACACTACTAGTAATCAGGTGGCCCAGTGCAAGAGACAAACCTCGGAGTGACGGGAAGAGGGGGCATGATTTGGAGCCACTTCAGCAATGTTTCAGCAACCAAGTCATTTGCCCAAGAGAATTTTCTCTTCTCAGTTTCAGGAGGAGCCTGAAGTCTCTCTATCGAAGGGGATGGCTGCTTCACACGCGAGACGTAACTGACAGTGACTCTCCGAACCCCAGGTGCATTGCCAGTGCCATCGGGAATGCCGCTGGTTGAGAAGGGTGCTGTGAGCCTGCCTGGACTTCAGGAGCAAGTGTGCCACCATCGATTAGTGATGTCTGTCCTGGGCAGGGGCGCACTCACCCATCTGCTGTCCTGGGCGAGATGTTTCCAGGTTCTGAGAAAAGGACGATCCCCTTCCGTTTCTAGGTGTTAAACCGTTTGTGGGCATTTTTACTGCTGCGGGGTCAGATTGTGCCAGACATAGGGTACCTGCAGGGGGACTCCTAGAAAAGCCCAGGAGGCAGGGAGGGGTCATGGGATCATTTGTGAGAGTTGGGGGTCATTCAGCATTGCTGTGCCAGTGTGCTGCACACCAGAGGGGTCCCTTGGGCTGGAACCCCCATTAGGAGAGAGGCCCTTGGGGGCCCATGTGATTCGCATAAAGAGAAGAGAGAAGACCCTGACTGGTATGGCTCAGGGGGTCGGACATCATTCCACGAAGCAAACAGTTGCCTGTTCGATTCCTACTCAGGGCACATACCTGGGCTGTGGGTTCAGAACCCAGTAGGGTTCTTAAAAGGGGCAACTGATCGGTGTTTCTCACCATCTCTCTCATTGTTCCTCTACTGCCCCCTTCTTCCACTTAAAAGGACTCTCGTGATTCCATTGGACCCACCCAGACAATCCAGGACAATCTCCCTATTTCAAGATTAGCCGAATAGCAACCTTAATTCCGTCTGCAACCTTCATCCTCTTTTTGCCATGTAACCCAACATTTCACAGGTTCTGGGGTTAGGACTCGGGCAGCTTCGGGGGGCTGTTATTTGACCTACCACACCACCCCTGGGCTCAGCCCCTCTAAAAGTGGAGGACAGGAGCCAGCGGATAATGCTCCGGCCTTCTGATCTTCCCAGATAACTCGGGAAGGCATTCCCTACACGCCTCGGGAGGCCTGGAGAAATCTAGTCCTGGCTATCTGCAGCAGCGGCCCCAGTGGCCCACCTAGATGCGGACTTTCCTCCTTCCCTGCGTCACTCTCCCGTGTCCCTCACTCGCACTTCTGGAGGTCACCTGACCAATAAATGATCTGTACCCACATCCGTGTCCCAAGCTCTGGTTTCGGGGGTGCTCAGTAACTGCTAGCTACTGCATCGCGTGGGCAGGGTGTGAGAGACACCCAGGTCAACGCGGCTGAAGCAGAAACACTTTTTCTCATTGACTGAAAAGTTTATAGTTACATCTAAGACTTCAGGCACAGCTGGACCCGGGCCCTCAACCTCTGTCATCAACTTTGTCTCGTTTCCAATTTGAAAGTTGTGCGCTCCTCTGTGTGGGTTTCATTCTCGGCAGCCTGTCTTCATACATTGGCAGAAATGGCCCCCGGCTGCTCCAGGCATCAAACACAGCAAAAATGAAAGTGGCATCTACCCAATAGCACCAGCAAACATCAGGTATCCTTGTTCCTGGGCTCTGATTGGCTCCTTTGGGGTCCTGTGCTCCTGCCTGAGCCAATCACGGTGGAGGGAGGGGATGCGGTACTCTCATTGGCCTGCCTGGGTGCACTTGCCTATCCCGGGACCTGGGGTGGGGTCAGCCCCGTGAGAGCAGAAGAAAATTGGGGCTCTTGTAACGTAAAAATGGGTAAAGGAAAAAGCCCAGATGTCTCTACAAGCAAGATCATCACGTCCTGTTAATTTTAGGTAAACCTCTGCCAAGGATGGGAGACGAGATGCACCCAGTAGGTGGGGGCCTGGAGCTGGGAGGAAGGGAAGCCAGGCATGGTGCCAGTCAGCGGTGCCAACCCATCCTGGCTGGAGGGAATTCTCGGGATCAGAAATCTGCGGTCTGAGGACTTGTCTATATTTTTGCGATTTCTATTTCCTTCAGTACAAAGCTGAGGGAAAGCCAAAAAGAAATAAAGTCCCTTTCAGAAATGCCAGCCTGTCTGTGTTGTATGAAATGGCATATGAAGAGAGACAGAGCCTTTTGTGGAGGCTAGGGGACAAAGAAAAAGGGGGTAGGGACCAGTGGCGGCAAGGGAAATGTATGGGAGGCCCTCCCCCTGGCGGAGGAGAGGCAAAGGGAGGTGGGAGGTTCATTTTGCAGGAGCTGCATCCAGGAAGATTTATGTCATTGATTCTAGGAAACCACGCAGACCTGGGTGTGAACCCCAGCCCTGCCACTTCCTAGTGGTGCAGCCTTGGGTGTGTTTTACAACCTCTCTGAGCCTCAGTTTTCCCATCTGTGAAATGGGAGCGATAACCACAGTACCTCTTCCTATGCCTTTTATGAAGATTAACCGAAATGATGCATAGGAAGCCATTAGACTGATGTGCTTGACACTCAATTAGGCCTCAAAAAATAGCTATTATTATTAGGGGTACTGTTAAGACTTGTCCACTGTCATGGCCATCTGTCACAAGAAAAATGAAATCCTAGCTCACTTTTAACCAGAGGGTGGGAGAGGCAGCCAGCACAGAGGCCTGAATGCCACGTTCCTTTCTTCTTGCTGCTGTAGCAAATTACCCCAGCTTGACAGCCTAGAATAACTCACATGTATTCTCTTCCAGGTCCGGAGGTCAGAAGTCCAAAGTCAAGGTGTCAGCAGGGCTGCACTTCTCTGGCAGCTCTAGGGGACACCTGTGTGCAGGCCTTTTCCCGTTTCTGGAGGCCGCTCACATCCCTTGGCTCGAGGCCCCTTCCGCCATGGATAAGGCCATCTGCATCGTGTCTCCTGATAGCTCTGCCTGCCTCTGTTGTCACACCCCCTCCTCTGTCATTCTGACTCTCCTGCCTCTAAGGATGCTTGTGATCGCAAGGGGCCCAGCACTGGGGTCATCCAGGACACCCTCCTCCCAAAGCCCCTCACTAAGTCACATCCATGAAGTCTCTTCGGCTCTGCGGGGCTTTCCTGGCATTGTCTCATTCCACCAGCTGCACCGGGATAAACTCCATTTGGGCCCCCAGCTTAGACATGAAAATCTCAAAGCTCAGAAAGGTAGAGTCACTCGCCCAAGGTCGCACCGCCGGTGAGCGGCAGAGCTGGGACTCAGCCCCTATGTTGTGAGGCATATACACCCCTGCTGTCAAGCAGACCCTTCTAGCAAAGGCCATGTGGTGCGAGATGGCTGAGCATCAGACATGATAGCTGAGGCTGCTGCCCAGGGGGACATATGCCTGGTCGCAGGGGACTGGACCCCATGGCCTTGGCCTTGGTTGATACCGTTGCCCAAACCCTGAACTCACCGGCTCCGCCTCTAACCCTGACTGCGGCTCCCAAGGCCCACCTCCCAAAGGCTGATTGACTCCCAGCAGGACGCCTTTACTGAAGAGTCAGGAGGCCTTTCTTCACCCATCCGGGAATCCAAGAGGTGGGACCATCACTTACTCCCACTTCCCCACCTGGAGGGAAAGGGAGGAGAGACAGCTGGATGGGGTGCAGGTGACCCCATCTGCCACTTCCCTCCCTGGAGAGTCGGACCCCATCTCCTCATGGCCCCTGCCACCACCGGGGTCCCAGCCCTGTGGCTGTGGCCTGGATGGCACCAGAGCCTCCTCAGTGGTCCCCTGCCCCTGCCCCGCACGGCCCAGTTCCCACACAGCAGCCAGGACCCGTCAGACCCTGTCACTCCATCCACAGGTCCTGTCCCACTCGAGCTCAGAGACAAGGTCCCTCCCAGATCCTGCTCTGTGACCTCTCTGACCCCCTGCCCTGCCTGCCACACCTGCCTCCCCACTGTGCCCTGGCTACCCGAGTGCCTTCCCACTCGGGGCCTTCAGTCCACCTGTCTCCTGGCTGGGACCCCCCACCTCCAGGTTTCCACGTGGTGCACCCCTTCCATCCGTTCTGGTTGTTTCTCCAATGTCCCTCTGTGGGGGCATCTCTCTGATCACTAGGTTTAAAACAGCAATCCCATCTGGCCCTGGCCCTGCCTGACACGTCCTCCGTGTTTGTCTCTCTCGCTGACAGCGTGCTGTGCGTCAACATACTTATCTGCCACCTGCCACCTCCCGCAGAATGCCACCTCCACCAGGGCAGGAACGGCTTTCCTGTCTCGCTCACTGCTGTGCGGCAGTGCCTAGGACAGAGACTGGCAGTGGCTCATAGCAGCTGCTCGATAAATTCGCTTTGTGTTGTGTGAATGAATGAACGAGTGACTGAATGAATGGCCGTAGCCCCGGGGCCCTCCATCTCTCTGGCGGGTTGTGCGAGCAAAGCGACCTTACGGGGGCTGTGCCCTGAGGGGCCTTGTGGCCCGAGTCGTTCTGGCCTGGATTCCATGTGGGGCTTCTACACCGATTAGACGTTTATTCTTCCTCCTTAGACGTTTATCCTTCCGTCGGGCTGCCTGCTGTTCATTAACCAGGCTCTGTCTCTTGACTCTCCTCTCAAAACCGTCTCTCCGGGCTTGCAGGAGAAAAGCCTGGCAGACATCAGGTCCTCAAAAGCCAGCTCTGTCCCAGGACAGGGCCCTATCCTGAGACCCTCCAGCAGAGCCCCCGCCCCTAGCAGCCTCCTTGGCAGAAGAGTGGGAGACCTATCACTTGGGGATAGAATCTGATTGTGCGAGCCTCTTCTGTGGCTCAAGCCGGAGGGGAGGCGGACGGGTAGACGGTGACAGCGGACACCTATAGTTCTGATGGGATGATAGGGAGCCAGGGCGGAGGCAGGCAGGGCCGGACATGGGGGGCGTGCAGTCGATGCTCCTTCCGGTCAACGGAATGCAGCTGGGTCCGAGATGGAGGGCCGCAGAGAGAGCAGCCCCCTCCACGGGGCCAGCCAGGCTTGTGGGCAGGGCTCCAGTGGCCTGGTGGAGATGGGAGAAATGCGTGGAGCTTTAGAGATGAGACTGGGGAAGTGGGTAAAAGGCGGGGTAGTGGGGGCAACTTGGGCAGCAGTGGCGGGAGAGGACCAGAGACCCTGGGCACACACGGCTCTCTCCCTCGGTCTCCCCGGACTCTGATTCTGTTTCCTTCTCCCTCGGCCTGTTGCTGTCTTTCTCTGCCCTCGTCTTCAGTTGGACTGTCTTCCCTTCCTCCTTCTTCTGGCCCCTCCCCTTCTCTCCTTACCTTCCTCTCTGCCCTTCTCTCCTGCCCCCTCGCCCATATACGTAGGCACTGCAGCTGCCCTTTGCTGGCTGTGTGTTGTATCCAGGACTCTGCCCTGAGCTCTTCCGCTCAGGCTGCCCACTTGACCTGGCTCTGTCCTCACACGGCTGAGATGCTGAGGGACACGGTGGTTGGAGGATCTAGGCCTTGTCACACGTTTTGCCTGGGACACACTTATAGCAAAACTACACCGTCGGTCTAAAATTCTGATTTCACCGGCCCCCCGTGTTTCTGTTTGCTAGATCTGGCAACCACCTGCCCCGAGGCCTGCGATGGCCAGTGAGACAGGGAAGCGCTGAGGGTGTTGTTCCCACCGGAAAACTCTGAGGCTCTGGGTCACGGCCAGCGGCAGGCTGGGGCTCTGCCGTCCGTGCCGTGTGTTGGGGTGATTTTCTCACTGATTTTGTGGGTGTGTCAAGGCACCATGTGCTCAGAGACACCCAGGAGGAGTGGGGGGTGGCGCCGGATCCTGCTTGCAACTGTTCTGGCTCCGATGCGGTGACCAGGGTCTCCCGGCCGTGGTGGCTGTGCACGTTGCATTTCCCCTTAAATATAATGTACTTCCGGGTGTTGGCAGGACAGCCACCCTGTTTTGCCATTTGTAAGAGTTTAATTTATTTGCTTTTGGACTAAATTCTCCCAGGCCAGGGAGCAGGCCTGTCGTGTCCTCTACTGTATTTCAGTGCAACGCCTGGGCAATGAGTCACCCCCGCGACGTGTGGGCAGAATGAATAAATGGCACAGTCCAGGGGCGGCGGCAAATCAATGCCTGGATTGTGTCTCTTAAATGCGTGAGTCGATACATCTTTGCTACTCCAAGTGTGGCCCGTGGACCAGCCGTACTTGCGTTGCCCGGGAGCTGGTTGGCAATGCGGAGTCTCAGCCCCGCCTCTGACCTCCAGCATCCGCTGAACCCAGCTTACCTCTCACGACCACTGCAGATAATTCCATCCACGTCTCTGAGCCCCGGTTTCCTCGGTTTCCTCAGCTGAGCAATAAAAAAGGTAATAAGGTCTTTTACTGCCTCCGCCTAACGCTGTTGCCCCTATCAGGCGAGAGAAAGCGCCAGAAGGTGCGAACTTGAGTCCGCTGTTTGCAAGGTGGTGTCATCTTGTATGAGTGGCCAGAGGGTGACAAAATAGCACCCTGTCCTCTCAGTGCCTTCCCGGCTCCCCCTCTTTCCCCTGTTTCCCGGGTCCTGGTTCCTAGTCCCTAAATAAAACCCAGCTTCCCTCTCCTGCTTCCCCCGCATGGCGTCTCACAGCTCGCAGAATTGTCCGGGTGCTGGTCAGTTTCTGTGGCTTCAAACAAGCATTTATTTGCACGTGTCTGTCTGAAGGAGGTTGGGGTGGGAGGGGCGCCTGGGGGCGGTCCCTGGGACCGATTCAAACAGGCTCCAGTCCCCTGCGCTTGGTTTTGTCTTGTTGCAAATGTATCGTTTGATGAAGGTCTGATCAAACGTGTCCCTGAGCTGGGGGAGGTGGGGGTGGTGAGAGGAATTATCATTTTTCTTTCCGCAGAACCTGCCAGCCTCCCGCCCCCTCCTGTATTTGGGCCCCATGGGGATGGCATCCAATTATAGATGGACCTTCCAAGTCCAGCGTCTGCCTTCACATCCCGGACCGGCACTCGAGGTTTTCAAAGCAGTGCGCTAACATCTATTAATGTTTTCCACCAGCCGGGCTGTGTGCCGGGTGCTTCACAAACAGGTTTATGGGGTTACTGGGAGAACAAAATGGAACATGGGGTTAATGCATTTCCTGAAATAAAAAATTCCATCCACTGTAACTTTGCCCCTTCTATTTAGTAACAACCACATTAAATGTATCAGTCGACCGCTTCCCGGCCACTCCAAAGGTGGTCCATCGGCTTGCAGCATCCGCTGACACCTGGGAGCTTGGTAGAAATGCAGCATCTCGGCCCCGCCCCAGACCCACGGAATCAGAATCTTCCATTTAACAAGATCCCCAGGGCATGTGCATGCATTGCAAAACCTGCCTTAATTTTGGAACCATTAAAATATGGGCAGCAAGGCGTGTTTTGGAATCGAGGGCACAGGGAAGTTTCCATGTCAGATGAGGGTATCGAGGCTCAGAGAGGCAAAGTTACTTGTCCAAAGTCACAGTTTATGGATGACAGATCCAGCATTACATCCCAGCCTTGTGACCTTCCCACGGCACTGCACTGTCCTCTCGCCCTCAGATGGAGAATGTCATTGTCACCCATGATAATTAATGCATGGTGTTTGATGTCAGCTCAAGATAGTTACCAAAGGCCAGGTGTGTTCTTCCTGTGGCTTTGAGAGACTGACCTTGTCAACCACCATGGGTCTGGCTATGAACATTTCTATAGGGTTTCATGTTGGTGATGATGGTGCCCCAAATTGTCACGATCAAATATTGGGTGACTCTCTGCCTGCAGGAACTTTCTGCTTGCCTCCTCGGTCTCACCTCCACGCATTGCCCCTCGGAGAGGCTGTCCTGGATTATGTGGTCTGGGCAGCCATCTCTTTCTAGCACCTTGACAGGTCTTAATTCTAAGTGTGGCACTTGTCATTGACTTATTTGTTGACTTATGTCTCATCCCCCCGGAGTATTAGCCCTACGAGGACTGAAATCTCAATTGCATAGTTCCCCACTGGATCCCCATTGCCGAGAAAGGGCCCGTGGGGGGTAGGGGTGCTCAGTGAATATTTAAGTCAGTGAGTGAGTGAATGAATGAATGAATGAATGCATGTGCTAGATGGATAGATGGGTAGATCACTTCTTCCAGGGAGGCATGCCTCGGGCCACAGGATATAATTTGGGGAGTGTCCCCCTCTGCCTCGGACATCTCCTTGGCCTGAGACTGCTGTGCAGGGCCCATCTGCCCGGCACTATGCAGCGACTGGTGTGTTTCGGTCCCAGAAACTCTGAGCTGCTGGTGGCCTTGCCACATTTCATGCCTTTCAGCTGCTGTCCTTTGGTTATTCTTTGGTCATTTCCTGAGCATAAGCCCAGCAGGCTGCGGGGACTCTGCCTTCAGGTCCCCTCACTGGCACCTCAGCACCCCCACAGGAGCTTTGCAAAACCCCCCTCCCTCTTCTCCCATTCTCCTCTGCGGGTCATTCTCTGGTCTTCAGCAGTAACCTCCCTAAACGCCCGGCGATGTGGGCTCCACCAGGTGGCACTCTGGGTGATGCAATGCGGCCCCCCTTCCATCTGCTCTGGGACAAGTGTGCATGGATGGAGGGGCCAGTGGCCTCCCAGCTCACCCAAGGGGGGTTCTGAGGACCCTGTCCCGGACCCAGGCCTTCCAGGATAGGGCGGATCCCGAGACCCAGCCGTGAGGAGCACGAACGTAGGAATTAGCAAGAGCAGGATCCAGATCAGCCACAGGTGCTCAGTAGATGGAAGTCCAGGCCAGCGCCTTGACCTCCTGGAGCCTCTGGTTCTTCTGTGAAGCAGGTATTAAGATGTCCGTGTTGCTGGGCTGTGAGGATTAGGTGGGACAAGCCGGGCTCGCCATTCTGATTGGAGTATTTTGAAAGGGGAAGGGCACCAAATAACTCGGGGAGAGAGGGAGTTGTGGAGAGACGGGCCACAGACCCACCGGGCCCTCGGTGCTTTTCCCATCAGTGCGCAGCAGTCATGTGAGGTGGGAAGCACCTTTGGGCGAAGTCTTGCCCCCCGTGGTCCCCAGCTCAGAAAGAGCACGTGTGTTTTAGTCTCAGCAAAGGCGTTGGGGCCCCCAGGCGGTCCCTGCAGACTCAGTTTCCTCGGCTGCGGAACGAGGATGCGCCTCCCTCCAGGGTAGCCAGAGGAAGAAAGGCCGCAAGGGCCGGAGCACACTGGAAAGTCCTCGACCAACGGCGAGGAGCTTCCAAATGCCGGTGGGCACTTCATCAGCGGCAGAGCACTTGACAAGTGGCAAGGTTCATTGTAAGATGAAAACCCAGTTAGCTCTGGTCCCCGCCTGGCCCAAGTCACTTGAAAAACCTTCCTTTGGGGCAGTGGGGTAGTGCTGAGACAGTGGCAGGGGGGAGACCAGAAGCCTGGAGGGGCAGGGAAAGGCCATTTGCCCAGAAACCTTGGGCTGGAGGATCCAGCCCTCGAGGGGGGCACCGCTGGCCTCGCCCCCGGGGTCTTACGCCTCCTCTGCCTGGCTCATCCTCTCCCTCTGAGCTGGTGTCTCAGAGTCTTTCCAGGAAGGACCCCTTTTCCCGGCCTCACCCGCAGGCTTTTTCCACCCAGAGATTCCCAACTCTCTCCAGAACCACACCCACAGAATCACCATCTCTGGGGAGCGGGGCCAGGACTCTGCCTTTTACCGAGATTCCCCAGGGCATCAGTGTGCATGTGAAAGGCTGAGAAGTGTGGTCCTAGATCATCTTCAGGACCAGCAGGGTGTCTTCCTTTCCTTTTCCTCATATTCCAGGAGAGCATTTATTTGGTCCATTGCAAATGCTAAAAAAAAAAAAAGGCAAGTAATAAATGGCCGTTGGTCTGAGGCTGGTTCCACGTGGCCGATGCGGAAGCACTCTGGTTAGCTGGGAACCAGATCAGCGCATGCGCGCGGGCACGGCCCGCAGGGACAACGCGTGCGGACTTGGTCACATTATTGGGCGTCCGCTAAGCACCCGCGCTGGGCAATGCATTGCCTGGGACATAGATTTGTGAGTCTGCTGAGCAGTGACCCGAAATCAGTGCTGGATAGACTGCCAGGTGCATTCGGGGAGATCAATAAGCAATTATAATTATTATTACCATTAATAATAAATGCTACCCAGCCTAGACAAAGAAGCCGTGGTGAGGTGGGCACCTGCCCCCGAGCCCTGGCCTTGCACGTGTCCCCAGGCTGGCCCAGTGCTGCCTGTGCTTTGGGCCCCAAGTGGCTGCAGAGCGCCCCTCTGCACAGAGGAGGCCCGGATGGGGCTGCTCTTAGCCTCTGCCCCTGTGGCCTGTGTACTCACAGCCCCCCAGAGAGGGTGGGAGGGGGTCAGGGACCCACCCACAGGAAAGGCAGGTACTTCTGGCGTCGGATGGAGGTCAGCAGAGATCCTCAGGGGCTGGTTGTTCATGAGATCACTCCAGAAGATTCTGTCTGATGGTCCGGCTCCCGGGACCTCACTTCCACCCTGGCCCGGGCAGGGCTCATTGCTCACTCCCCCATCCCTAGTCCTTTGCACACCATGTTGGAAAGCACTGCCCACTTTGCGTGTGAAGGCAAGATGGCAGGGTTAGCCAATGGTTAGGTGCGTAGGCTCGACAGCCAGACCGTCTGGGTTCCAATCTGGGCTTCACCATCTATGAGCTGTATGTCCTCAGGCACGTCACTTAGCATCTGTGGGTCTGAGTTCACTCATTTGTACAATGGTGACAGCAATAGCACCCATCGTGGGGGTTTTGAGAAGATGGAGGCAATGGGTGTAACGTGCCTTCCACGCCAGGACCATTCCAGTGTTCACTGTGTCCTATTCGCTTTCCTGTGCCTTTTTTGTCCCTGAAAGCCTGGCGTCCGGCACAGAGAGGGGCCTTGGTACGCGTGGGTTCAGCCAGTGGCTCTGTGCGTGACCGTGGCTGGCGTTTGCTGGCTGTTCTCTCTTGCCCAGCAGTGTTCTAAGCATCCAGCTGCCCCTATCAACTCAGTTCATCTTTGCACAAATTCGTGAAGGGAAGGTCTGTTATTGTTTCCATTTTACAGATGCATAAACAGAGGCGAATTAAGTTGTCTGAGTTTTCCAGTTGGCAAGAGAGAGAGTTAGAATTTGAACGTAGCCAGGCTGTGTCCGCACCCATGCTCCTAACCACGGCACTGGACTGCCTCTTGAATAAATAAGGGAGGAAGGGAGGGAGGGAGGGAAGGGGAATGGGATAAATGAGATCGTTGGATGGTTAGGCAGTCACTGAACTCACGGGCGGATGAAAGAGGGACACTGAGCTCAGAGAGCTGCTGTGAAGATTAGACACTGGGCCTGGCCCCTGGTGAGTGCTCAGTAAACAGTAGCAGCAAACAGGATGGTGTGGTGATGACGACAATGAAGACAGAATGGCTAAATGGGTAAATACGTGAGTGACAGTGACAGGGACCAGTGGGCTGCCCTTTGGAGGGTCTGACCAGCCCGATCTCTCCAGCAGCCAGGACGGGAGACACACGGAGGCTTGAATTTCTCTCCCCACTCTGCGATACGGCCATCCAAGGTCACGCTGCTGACACTACAGACAGGATTCCGTTTCACAACGACCTTCTGGTCATGGCCTCTGCCCTGTAGGGGTCCCTACCTGGCATTTGGCTGTATCAGGGAGACGAGACTTGGCTAGAGGACTGAGGCAGAAGTCGGGGGGAAACCCATGTTTTTCAGTTCAACAAGCATTTGTTGAGTGCCTGCTGTATACCTGGCCCCGTGTGAGGGGTTTTCTGATATGCTCACCAATGTTCTGCTTACCTTCCCTCTGGTATCTGGCCGCTGGGGCCCTTCTGTAGGACACAGTCTTGGTGATTAGGAGCAGACAGAACCCAATGTGGCTGCCTTTGGAGGAAAAGAGGTTTCTGGATGCATCCGTCAGGGTATGCTGCAGTAACAAGCAGCCCCAAATTTCAGCGCTTTAAAGCAACCCGACGAATGTTCACCTGTCACTGGAGCTGCGTGTCCAGTGTGGGCTGGTGAGGGCTGCGCTCCTCATCATCCTCACTCAGCGACCCAGCCTGATGAGGACTCCACCCTACGGAACTTCACCGCTCACCTGGGCTGTGGCATTTTAAGACTTCCACCTGGTAGTGACAAGTTTCTCTCCTGCTCACATCTCACTAGCCAGAGCAAGTCACGTGACCATGCCTCGCCATCCACGGGGTGGGGAGGGCAGTCCTAGGAGTGAACCTCACACAGGATCATGGCACAGATCCAGGGGTCGGAGGAGGGACCTGTGGCTGAGGCTGTGAGCTGGTCACTTCCTGCTTGTGTGCAGGAGAGAAGTTTTGTGAGATAGCAGGCTGGGGTGCAGGGGCATGTAAGGCTGGGGGCAGGGCTCGGCCTATGCTTGGGATCAGGGTTCAGTCTGGGACCAGCTCCCTCTGTGATAAGAGTTGAAGTTCAGTCTGGGGTCAAGGTCAGGACTCAGTCCCTGAGCAGAGCTGGGACTCAGTCTGGGACTAGAGTCAGCAGTCAATGTGTGACCAGTTTGTGGCTGGGGTAAGGGCTCAGGCTGGGGCAGGGATCAGGGTCAGTACTTGGTCTGTAACGGAGATCAAGGCTCAGTCTACCACCCAGGTCAGGACTCCTTCTGAAGTAACAATCAGGGCTTCCTCTGGAGCCAGGATGAGGATCCAGCCCTTGCCCAGGGGTCGAATTCCCCTGTGATCCGTCAGAACCCACTTCCCACACTGTTCCCAGGCTGGGGCCTCACACCCCAAGACCAAGCTGAGCCTGGATCTCAGCCCCCACGCTCAGACCCAGGACCCCTGCCCCGCCTCCACTTCCCCAGGGTGAGTGTCCCAAGGTGAAGATTCCCCTCCCTCCCTTGCCGGCAGCCTTAGGGTCAGCCCAGCATGGCCGGCGTGGCCGGCGTGGCCGAGGGCATCAGGGCACCCCCATCCCTTCCCGCCCTCCGCGCGCCTCCCTCCGCGCCCCTCCCTCCGCCACCAGCTGCCGGCGCCGTCTGCTCCTCTCTCCCTCTCCCCCTCTCTGCCTTAGAGACAGCTATAAGTCTCCCGTGAAATATATACAGTGTAAATATATAAAAAGCTTGTGCCTGCCTGCTGCTTATGTATTCATGAAATAGTAAATAAATTTTATGGGATAATTTGAAGGCTGCCAGGAAGCCGGGAGATGAGAACGGAGGCCTAATGAGATGGAGCGTCAGGGCGGCACACGCGCAATCGATCTGCCGCTGCCCGGGCCGAGCGGGACGAGCCGTCTCCCGTGGCCCAGGGCCTCGCGGCCGAGACGCTGCGGAGGGGCTTCTGAGGGTCATAAACCACGGGTGGCTGCAGCCGGGGACGCCCGGGCTCGGGGAGGTGGCGATGACGGGCTGCCAGCCCCCTTCTGGGAGGCCCAGGGAGCAGAGACATGAATCCTTTCCCAGCTCTGCGCGAGACTTGCTGGGTGACCCTGGTTGGTCGCGTCCCCTCTGCGCGCCTCAGTTTCTCCCTGAGTGTGAAGAGCAGGCTGAGCGAGAAGGTCGCGCTGGGGCGTGCAGCCGTGTCCGCCTCTATCAGAGCCCCCTGCTCCGCTCCTCCTGCCACTTATTGCAGGGTGCAGTGGTATGTTTATTTGACACCTACTGGGTTAATGTCGTCTCTCCGCTAAGCTTCCCCTCTATTGGGGCAGGGGTTGAGGTCTGTTTCTCTGGGTGTTCAGTACCCCTGGTGCCTGGCCCAGAGGAGGTTTGCAATAAGTAGTTATTGGTAGGATGGATGATGGAATGAATGAAAGAAAGAGAGAGAGAGAGAGAACATCCAGAACAGATCCAGTCCTGTCTATTGCCTTCAGCTATAACCCCCTAGGCCCTAACCACCACCCCACACTTGGCCCGGGGCTGCAGTCTCCTTTCTGGATCCCTAGCTTCCACTGCGCCCCCTGCCGTGGTTCTCCCCACAGCCACCAGGGGGATCCTGCTGAACCTCAGAAATCAGATTATACCCCTCTTCTATTCAAGCTCCTCTCACTCAGAAATAGCTGAAGTCCTCCTGCTGGCCCTCTGGCTGCCCCCAACCCCTACGACCCCCCTACTCCCTCCAGCCCTCTCCAGCCACTGGCTGCCTCAGCTCTGGATCCTGCCTCAGGGCCTTTGCACTGGCTGTTTCCCACAGCCTAGAACGCTCTTCCCCTGAACAGCATCATGGCAAAGCCACTTTTTGCAAGTTTTTGCTACACTTCTACCTTCTTGCTCTGACCACCTTACATAAAAGTGTGACTCAACCTTCTTCTGGCACTCCTTGTCCCCTGCCACCCCCGCCACCAGTGCCAAGCACTTCCTTCCTAACAGACTGTATCATCTGCTGTTTGCTTGTTTGTTTGTTTTCTCTCTATCTCCCCCCATGGGAGCCTGAGCTTTTTGTCTGCTGTGCTCACTCTCGGATCCAGCACCCACAGTGGCGTGTGGTGCATGGCACACAGATGCTCAGTGGATACTGGCTGGGTGAGTGAGTGAGTGAATATCTAAGAAACTGTCCAAAGCTAATTTCATTAATTTCTTTACAGAATTATTATTACACCTTGTTTAATCTTCAGAGGGCGCCACAGGGTTGGCACAGGAGAGCGGAGGAGTTACCAGGATGCATCTGAAGGTTAAGCTTACATCAGCCCTGTCTTAAATAAATATCCTCTCCTGGGTCTAATTTTTATTCATAATTTTAGAAAAAAATTTTTTAATAAGATCTGCCAAAACTGTACAAGCTCTGGGCCCCTCCACATCTGGATCCACCCTGGAAGAGGGCAGGAAGAGGGCTCTCTTATTATGTGCATTCTGAAGGGGGCTGCGGGCCCCAGAGAAGGTCCCCCACTTGCCCAAGGACACACAGCCTGCGAGAGGCAAGGTGGGGATTTGAACCCAGAGCCTGTGGCCCTGGCCACCGCCACCTTCGGCAGCCTCCCTATGGAAAAGGAAAGTTCCCGTGGCATCTGGCCCCTAGATCATGCGTCCCCTGAAGGCAGGGTCAGTGGTAGCAGGGCACTCGGTGGAATCAGCCGGGCATTACAGGGCAGGATGGCATGTGAGAAGCAAGGGACGAGCGGGAGGAAAGGGCTGCTCAGGTGGAAAGATGTGGGTGGCCCGGACGGGAAGCAGATGGGCACAGCCTGCAGGTATAAGAAAAGCATGGTTGAGGCTGCAGAGGAAAGTGCAGTAGGAGGTTCTGCCCTCTTGGAATGTTCTGGCCAGCAGCTCACCATTTTTCTTTTCTACAAAATGCTTTAAGCACATGGACTGAATGACTTCCGAATGAATGAAGGTGTTCAGGATGGGTTAAGGAACGTGTCCACAGCACCCACAGCTACAACCCTGCTCCGAGCCCCCGACACGACCCCCTTCTAACTCCCTTGCTAACCCCCTGCTTCTGTCCCTGCCACACTCTCCACTCTACGGTGTGGGGTCCGCCATGGGATTCCTCTGCTCAGGGTCCAATGGCCCCCCGCCTCAGTCGGAAAATGTCTACCATATGGTTCCTCCAGCTGCCACCCCTCCTTACCTGTCCGACCTCGTCGCCCACTAGTTTTCCACTCACTCGCTCGCTCACTCCAACAGTGCAAGCCCCCTTGCTACCCTTCCAGTTTTCCAAAGAAGTCGTGACCTCAGGGCCTTTGCACAGCTCTTCCACACTCCTGGCACACTGCTCCTTATCCAGATGACCGCACAGCCTCCTCCTTCAGCACCTGTTAATACATGATGTCGCCACCACCCACCTGGCTCTCCCACCCTGTCCCGGATGCGTCTCTCTCCTCGGCATTTACAACCATCAAACACTCGACACATTTTGCTCATCTTGCTCCTTATCTTCTTCCTCCCTAGAGGGTCAGCTCCAGAAGGCAGGGGCTTCTGTCTGCCATGTTCACCCCTGTGTCTCAGCACCTAGATGCTGGCACCAGACACCAGGGGGACCTGTTGAGAGCTGTGGCACCGCCCTGCCTGTGATGAACACCTCGACTCTGAGCAGAGACGTGTCTCCCAGGAGTCACTTTCAGAGCATCTGGAGCTGAGCGTTTCTATGAATGAGGTCTGGGGACGGGAGTCTGCCTCTGTGGCTCAGGGGGCAGGGCACAGAGCAGGGGCGTGAAGAGCGGCTGGCAGTACATGCAACACTGCTGGTCAGCCCCGTCACCTGGCCTTTCTGCAGCGGCCTCCTCATTGAAGGGGAGAAGGCCTTTTCTTCTTTTCCTTTCCTCCAAAGCCAATCTTTATATTGATTTCTCCTTTCCACCTCCAGCTGCAGTCAATGGGCATTGAGAAGAGCTGAGCGTGTCAGTTTTGCTGAACAGCCCCAGGCTCCGAGGGGCCAGTGCAGCCTCTGTGTACCACATCTGGCTGCAGGGACCCTGCCTCCCTGGCATGGGCACCCTAGGGCCCTGGAGAGAAACAAACCAGCACCCACTCCGAGGTAGGCTGGGTCACTCACGGATGCCCTAAGCATTGTCTGGACACTTTGTGTGTGCTGGCCCCATTCCTAAAGTTGATCACTGGGTGATTCATTCTGCTAATATTAAATGAGCATCTATTATGTTCCAGGCACAGCTGGATCCAGGAGCCTAATACCTGCCATCCAGAATCTGTCTCTCTCCACCTTTTGGCTATGCTTTACTCAGTGTTGGCCTTATTCTCAAGCAGGCTCTAGTTACCCAGTGGCAAGAATAGTCACCAAAAGCACCAGGAATGCTTCCTGGTTAGCAACCCAAGATAAAGAGACTACTTCTTTACCCGCAAAAGCACCAGAAGAGAACATCATGGGCCCTGATAGGTTATGTGCACATCCTTTAACCAGTCATTACAGGCATGGGGGGTGGGAGTGATGGGGGGTAGGTGTGAAGGGTTCTGATTGGTCAGAACTGGTTTTGTGCCCACCCCTGAAGCTGAGAGTTGAGGGGTAGCTTTGCCTAAGCCATGGGAGCTGAGAGAAGGGGAAGGAGGTTCCCCCAAAGGAAGATGAGCTGGAAACCACCAGAGGAGAGGAAGTGGTGGGCTCCAGGCCACCTCTGGCCAGTGGAGGGGCTGCAAGCAGTGTGATTTGCTCCACTTCGGTTTTTGCAATGGCTGATTTTCCTGAATCAGAACCCAGGCGCTCACAAAAAACGGTCAAGGGTGAGAACATCTGGGACTCACAGTTGTTTGCGAATGAAGTGCGGACCATAAACACAAAGCTTCTCAGTGTCTGCGCTCAGCCATCAGCCCAAGGCCATCTGGGCCCCTGCCAAGTCTGAACCCGTGGAAATGACATAAAAGCAATAGCAAGGACATGCTTAGTGGGGAAGGATGCTCTGCATCCACAAAGCCTACAGTGTCAGCCCGGCCAAGAGGGGTCTCAGAGGCCACTGGACCCCTTGCCCTGCCTCCGTGTGTGGCCAAAGACAATCCCTAAGTCACACGAATCCATCATGAACATGTGGCTCCGAACCTCAGAAGGGATTGCCCTTACTGAGCTGATTTCAACAACGAAACCTACTTCTTCCATTTGCTGTAAAAATCCCGTAGAGAACACACTTCGCAGCTTTGCCCAGTGCAAGCTTGTTGCTGCTTGTAGGATTTTTTCCTCTTTGTCAATAACACATGTCTTCTACTGGTTGCCCGGGAGCTCAGAGCCTAAAGTTTACACTCAATCAAGTTTCTCCATGGGTCTGGACACCTGGGTGGTCCTTGTAACCTTGGTTCTGATTCTGTTGCATTTTATTATCCTTGTTATCATGTTGTAAATGTCCTTAAACTCCTTTTGGAAAGAGGCGGGGTGTGTGAATTCAATCTATAAGCATAAGTAAGACAGCAGAGCACAAGAAAGGTGCCCTGTAATGAGAGATTCAGTGGGGAAGTCACAGAAAGACGAGTCCAGCACAGCTTTGTAATGGGCAGCTGTAGGTTGAAAGTTAAGAGAAGGGGGTTTGACCCCTGACTCTTCAATCTGTGCAGGCTTGAGCAAATTACTTCACCTCTCTGAGCCTCTATTTTGTTCTCTTTACAATGGTGTTGAAAACATCACTGAGGCATCTAGGCAAACGCAAGTTAAAACAGCAATGAGATGCCATTGCATGCCCGCTAGAATGATTCAAATTAAAGGTCGACATCATCAAATGCTGGCAAGTACGTGGAGCAGCCCGAGCAGCAGCCAGTTAGAGCACGGACCATTTGGTGCACAGCGATTAGCAATTCTGTTGCCAACAGCACTGGTGGTTACAACCAGTTTGCAAATACATGTGGCAGTTTCTTGTAAAACAAAGCCTAACCTCATTATGTGACCCAACAGTTCCACTCCTAGGTATTTATCCCAGGTAAATAAAGACATGCCCATGCCTTGGCTGGGCAGCTCAGTTGGTTAGAGCATCATCCCAATATGCCAAGATTACGAGTTTGATCCCTGGTCAGGGCAGATACAAGAAGTAACCAATAAAGGCATAAGTAAGTGAAACAATAATCAATCTTTGTTTCTCTCTGTCTCTCTCAGAAATCACTCTCTCTCTCTCTCAAACCAATAAATAAATTTTTTTAAGAAGCAAAAACTAAATAAAATGAAAAAAAATGCCCAGGACAATTTTGTATAAAATGTTCATAGCAGCCTTATCTGTAATAGCCCCCAAATGGAAACAACACAGACATTCACCACCAGGTTACAGATAAATACATTGTGAATGGCCCACACGATGGAACACCACACAGCAGTGAGAGGAGCGAACTGCTGATACGCACAGCAACGTGGATGAGTCTCCAGAACGCATGCCAAGCGAAAGGAGACTTACACGAGAGTTCGGACTACGATTCCACGGATGTGAGGTTTTACCATGGCCAAACCAATCCACGGTAGGGAAAAAAAAGGAACAATTGTTGCATCTAGAAGCTGGGGATTAACTGGGACAGGGAATCAGGGCATTTGCTGGGGAGGCGGAAGCATTCTGCATCATTATAGGGGCTTGGGCTGCTTGAGTGTAAGTATCCATCCAAACTCAGCGGATGGACCCTGGCCGAATGGCTCAGTTGGTTGGAGCGTCAGCCCATACACCAAAAATTTGCAGGTTCAGTGCCTGGTCAGGGCACATACCTAGGTTGCAGGTTTGACCCCCTGTTGGGTGTATATGGGGGGCAACTGATTGATGTTTCTCTCTCTCTCTCTCCCTCCCTCCCTCCCTCTCTGTCTCTCTAAAAGCAATGAACATATCCTCTGAAGAGGATTAATTTTTTTCTTAAACTCAGCAAATGGCACACTGAAGATTAGTGTTCTTCACTATTTGTAAATTTTATATATTTTTATTATTTATTTATTTATTTATTTTAAAGATTTTATTTATTTTTAGAGAGATGGGGAAGGAAGGGAGAAAGAGAGGGCGTGAAACATCAATGTGTGGCTGCCTCTAGCACACCCCGTACTGGGGACCTGGCCTGCAACCCAGGCACGTGCCCTGACTGGGAATCAAACCGGCGATGCTTTGGCTCACAGGCCTGTGCTCAATCCACTGAGCTACACCAGCCAGGGCAATTTGTAAATTTTATATTTTTTTTTAAAGAAAGGTACCCTAGCCAAATACGGCATTCCAACTAATTCATGACATGCTGAAGTACATGGGGGGGAGGGTATAGATGTCTACACTTCTCCTTGAACTGCGTAAAAAGCACTGAGGTGGCCTGATGGAGGGAGAGAGGGGCAGGTGAATGAGGCCATCTGTGGTATGGCTAGATGACGACAGAGGTTAGGTGGTGAGTGTATGGATGGTCACTGAGAAATTCGCCTGCTGTTCGAAGTTTTTCATAAGGAATGTGGAGGTCAAAGGGGGGAATGAGACCTGCTTCTCAGGTTGACGTGGGGACCGAGCAGGGTGACGTCTGCAGGGTGACCAGTCCAGAGAAGAGACTGGACACGTGCTAGCGATGGCGTGGAGCACCGGAAGCGTTTGGAAAGGAGAGGGTGAGTGTGCAAGGCGTTCAAGGCCCAAGTCACCAAATCTTTCCTGCTCTCACTGTTGTGAGTTCTCGTCTGTTGGAAGGGCTAATACCGGCACGGGCTACAAAGTTCAAAAGCTACAAAAGTATAGAAAGAACGAAACCTCTCCCTATGTCGTTGGCCCCCCAGCCACCCGACCTTGTCCCCAGCAACATCCAATGATACCAGCGTCTCATATTTCTTTTCAGGGGCAGTCTGTACTATACACATAACTGTGTACTTGTTATTTTCTGTTTGTCATAACAATGCGCTAGATACTCTTCTAGCATCTTCACACCATCTATCCTGGCAATTCTGCCATGTCAGTGCATTCCTATTCTTTTATATGACTGCATAGTATTCCATCGGGTGAGGACACCACAGTTGGTCTGCTCAATCCTGCATTGCCAGACGTGGAGGTGGTTTCCTTTGTTCGTTAAACCTTCCGAATGCTGCCGTTGTTCTGAAACACTTGAGAACTGATCCCCGCATCTCTCGACGAGTGAGTCAGACACCAGGGTGCTTCTCCGATCAACACCCATGGCGCATCGTTAAGTCCTTGGGTTTCTTCACTCCAGCTTTTATTCAATTATCCCAATTTGTCCTTTCAAATAGATGTCTTTTCTTAAGTAGTGATTTACCACAATTAAGCCCCCCAAAATTAAATTAAGGGAATTACATCTCCTAGGCTGGGTGTCCGTGGGAGCCGAGGCTGGGCGCGGCAACGGTCCAGACGCTATTAAAAGCAAAGGCGGGAGAGTGTGCACCGGGTGAGGAGGGAAAATTCATAGCTCCGCTGATACGCCATGATAAATAATTATGAGTTATTAATTTTAAATTACATCTTTAATGCGTTGCATGATTTTAATTCCCCCTACAGTATTAATATCGGACTGGCTTTGATTAATTTAAAGCAGAACAGAAAGGTGCCAATTAAGGGAACTCGCGGGGAACTTTGAGGTGTTTATATCTGTCTCTTGATAGCCCCGAGGTGGGGGGCAAGGTCATCGCTCAAGGGAAGCCGCTGATTATCCACAGGAACCCAGGGTGGGACGTGTCGAGAAGAGTGGAAGATGGATGTTAACTCTTTTTGTGTCTTTGAGTGCCGGGGAGGAGAGGGATGCGGGTGGTGGAGCAGAGGGGCTGAGGGAGGGCTTTTCATGAGCCAGAGGCAGGTCAGAAGGAGGCTCAGGGAGGGCTCCAACGTTCTGGCTCACCACATCCCTCGGGACCAGGGCGATGAGCTCCCTAGGCATCTGGGGACCTCAGCACTTGGGAGAGGGGGTGACACGCAGTAAACAGGGAGATATCCATCGAAGGGTGCCCCAACTCGCTGAACGGTGATAGGGCCATGCTTGGGACATCAGCCCACTATTAGAATATGGCCCCCAGGGGGATGCTTTGGGGTGGCAGATGGACAAACATTTTATTTTACTTCATAGCTGAGTGTTCGCTTTCACGTATGCTATAGAAAGAAAAACATTCATGATTTCACAGATAGCATTGCCAAATTTAAACTGTTTTTTTTAAAGGGCCATTCAAAACAAAATGTTGACTAATTGTTGTATTTGGCATTCAGCCACCGCAAAAAAAAAGGTGATAATTTTTATGATGGTGATGCAGAAGTAACGGAAGGTAGCCTTATCTCATTAATGTCATCACAGCCACGTGTGACTGCCTGCCCTCGGCTCGGGAAAAGGAGGCAGCCTTCGATAAATATGAACCCATCGATCAAAGTTTTTCTAATTAGCTGAACAGTTAGCAGACAACGCCAGGTGTAAGCAGCCCACTATTAGGAGAGGGTGCCAGTGAGGATGGCTTTTTTGCAGACAAGAAAATAGGGAAACATGGTCCTGTTTCACTTATAGCTAAATGTTTAGTGCACGCTAGCCCATCAGACTGAGTTGCATGGCTAGTAACACTTAGGTCAAGGTTAAATTTGAGTTTAAAAAAACTGAGTGATTCTAAATGAAATAGGAAATAAAGCATGGTTGTAAGCAGTATAGGGCAAATAATAATAAGCATAATGGTAATACAGTAACTGAGGTGGGTGAGTATCATATTAATGTCACTGCAGCCGCCGATGACAGAAATCAGAGCCGAGGCTCTAAATTAATGACCCTAGATGAGAGTGAGCTGAAAAAGCAGTCCCCGCCAGCCACAGTGTGAATTTATCACCTCTTCTTTTCCGTGACAGATCAGCCTGGATGGCGCCAAAGCACCTTCCCATTTGGTGCCTTTGATTCTTAAAATAATTCTGGAGGTGGGCCCTGCCCAGAAAAGCACCTAACTCCTGGCGAGTACCCAGTGCCGCAGGCGGGAGGGACAGCGCCGGGAAGAAGAGGAGGAGGAGTGAATAGTGGGTGCTTGTCAACGCCAGTACGACTATTCTGTGCCAAGTTCAGTTTCAAGCGCTTGGCGTGGATCATCCCCTGTAATGCTCACCACCACCCCAGAGGCCAGCATCCCCTGATGCACAAATGAGGACGCAGGGCTCGGAGAGGTGAAGCACCTGGCTTGAGGTCATCCAGCCTTTAGGCACCAGAGCCAAGTATCACCACCATCCATACTTTATTGTCTCAGAGCCTGAGGCACAGAGAGGTTAAGCAACTGGCCCAAAGTCACACAGGCATTCAGTGACTGAAAGCCAGGCAGTCTCGATCCTGAGTTTCAGCTCGGGGACGCTGAACTATACTGCCTTCTAAAAGAGCTATATGGTACCACTCAGCCCTGGCCAGGTAGCTCCGTTGGTTAGAGTGTTTTCCTGAGACACCAAGGATGTGGGTTCGATCCCGGGTCAGGGCACTTACAAGGATCAACCAGTGAATGCATAAATAAGTGGAACAACGAATATCTCTCTCTCTCAAATCAACAAGTAAAATTTTTAAAAAGAGAGATACACAACTCCGAGAGGGGAAACACTGAGGCTTAGCCTGTGTCAGCCTTAAGGTGACCGACTCGGTGTAGGATTGACCTCAGGCATCGGGAGCCCCTGTCCTGTGCTCCTGTCTTCACGACGGCTATGTCTATGTGGCCCCATCACACTGAAGAAGCAGCTCTTCCTCAGTGGAATCTTGCCAGGCACATAGTAGGTGCTCAGCTCATGGCCTCCTGCTTCTCCCAGGCTTGGTACCTTGGCCAGCTGGGCCCCCATAAGTGCCCCCCAGTGCCTCCCCAGCTCTGGTGGCCTGTGGAAGCCCCGCCAGAAGCCCCGGGCCCAGGCTGCCCAGCAGAGCTGCAGAAGCGAGACAATCGCATTAGGTCCCTGGGGCGGATTTGGCAGCCTCATCAGGCCTTTGAAAGGCAAGGATTGGCCAGCGGACAGCAGGAGTGGCCGGAGCCGGTTCCTGTTCAAAGCTCCTTCCTCCAGCCACATTAACAATGGATTATAAGTCAGGGGGTTAGAGACGGGCCAGCGGAGCCAGCCTCCTGTCCAGATGTGCAGGTGGGAACTCCTGGTCACAGGACAGCCGGGGTCCAGCAACCACCACTGCCACAAAGATGACGACACCTGATGCCAGGTGCCAGGTTTCTGCTCAGTGCGTTCTGTCAGCATCTCATTTCAACTCTCACCAATGCTGAATGAGGAAACAGAGACACAGAGAGACCACCTAACTCTCCTGGGGCAACCCAGCAAGTTCAAGGCTAGACTCACGTTCCAACTCAGGTCTGACTCATTTCTTGCTTTCCACTAGCCTGTCCCCCAACTGTAATGAGCTCATTACTTGTATGATTAGTTAAGTGCCTCCCTTCCTGGTGCTTTGCAAGATCAAGGCCAAGGTCCATGTCTGTTTCATTGCCACTATGTCTCCAGAAGTCAAGCAGAGTGCCTGGCATCGAGGGGGTGCCCAAGGCCTGTTTGTTGAATAAATTTTGGAAAAGAGGGAGGGAAGAACACTTACCCCAGGGTCCCCCAGAATGTTTGTTCTTGGTTTTGCCGTCCACGCTGGAGGAAAGGATAGCCCAGGGGCAGGGCAGGCGCTGCAAAGGTGCAGAGGGAGGGGAAGTGTGGGCACACAGGAGCTTCACACTGCGGGGCTTGTGGCTGTTGAGTCCCCAACTCAGACAGCAGAGACCCCAAGCTCACATCCCCACTCTGTGCCTGACTAGCCAGGTGACCTTAGACAAGCCAGTTTACTTTTCAAAGGTGGGCCTCAGTTTCCCCCATTTCCCTGCCCCCTGGGGCTGTTCCGAGGATGAAGTGGAAATGCGCTGTTCACACCCAGGCTGACCCGAGGAGAGCATGGGGCTCTCCACCCGTCGAAGCAGATACAGTGAAAGAGGGATGGTTTCCTCCCACTTGGAGACGAGGAGCCGCTGGGCAGCTGTGCGGCTGAATCTGAGTTCTGCAGCTGGCCTACTGTGTGACCCAAGCAACTGGCTCCTTCTCTCCGGGTCCCGGGCCCCAGTCTGCAGTTTGGGGATAATGACAGAGCACCGACCTGACGGGGTACAATGATGACTGAGCGAGACGGGGCTGGCAGCATGCGTGCTTGGTGCAGTGCCTACCACGGTCGGCCCCAGCCGTACAGTAGCTGCGCCCTGTAACACTATTACATTTTAGAAAAATCGGCCTCACAGCCAGGCCAGGGACTGTGGACAGAGTCCTGGAGGAGGTGCAGTTTGGAGAAACAGTTTGTTCGATTTTGGAAGCATGGCTTAAATAGAAGCATCAAAGTCAGGGTGGAAAAAGACACATTTGAGGGGACCAGGAGAACCCATATGTTCCAGCGGACCCTACACAGCAGCAAATATCAACTTGAACTTTAAGGTCCCATGTTTTCCTCTTGGAATAGGTGAGGCATGGCCACGTGTAGCAGCTACCAACAGCCACGGTCATGCTGTGGAACGAGCGATCCCCAAACTTCTGAGGCGGTGGTCAGTGGGCAGGCAGCTCTGCTGATCTTGACCGGGCTCGTTTACACACCAGGTGGCTGCCCGCTGATCGGCAAGGCTGGCCCACTCGGCTCTGCTCCACGTGGCTCTCCTCCTCCAGCAGGTCGGCCGGGCCTGTCCTTACAGCTATGCAGGAAGGCAACATCAGAGTGTGCTCAATTGTGCAACTGATGTTCAGACCTCTGTTCATGTCATATTTGCTCACACTGCACTAGACAAAGCAAGTCACGTTGGGTGAACTCAGAATCAGAGAGGTGAGAACTACACAATCACACAGAAAAGGTGTGAATGGGGGACACGCAGTGGGGGCCGATGCTCCGATCTACCGCACCACCCATGGTTCCATATTCAGCCAGCGTGAAAGGCACAGTGAAAATCTTCCTTCCACTTCTAACTCATGGAAACCACTGGTACGGGTCTGTTCTGTATCCCCCCACAGACAGTCTATGATGTTACATTTGTATAGTTTTTACGCCTCAGTGGTCCCCAGCTCAGTCTTTGCTATCCTGTTCAACTCAGTACCTGCCGATAGTACAGAGGCTGTGCTGTCGTGCTATTGGAGTTCAAGTTCCTGCTCTACCACCTGCTGGCAGTGTGACCTTGAACACCTCATGTCCACTCACTGAGCCTCACTTTCCTCATCTCTGAAATGGGAATGCAGTGCATCCCTTGCAGGGGCGATTAGGAAGCTTAAAGGATATCACACAAGCAGAGTGCCCAGCTGCAGGTACTCTAAATAAATGCCAGGCTGTCGTTACTGTCATGTTATGGTCATTGTCAACCCATGACCATGCCATTTGCTCCACAGGTTTCAAGACGTCTGGGGTTCCCCACGGGGAAGGACTTTCCTGCCACGTCTGGGCCCGGGAGCCAGCTGACCATCTGCCAGGGAGGATTTCTGTTTAACAAGCTCTGGTAATCTTTGCTGCAATTGAGACTCCCTTGCTGTCGCAGCCTCTCCTCTGGGGGTGTGCCGCCCCTTAGGCTCCACCTCTGCAGGAGCTGTGAATATCTGAGCACTTGGCCCGAGTCTCAGTGTCCCCTGCCTGCCCCGAGCTCAAGTCCTGGGTGCAGCCCTGGCCCAGGAAGGCTCTTGTGCACTTCCTGTCTTCCCAGAGACCCCAGCCACCACAGCACCAGAACTGCGTACTCACTCAGGTCTTTTGCTTGGCCAGTCTGTATTAAACACCCTGCTGCAGGCCAGGCCCTGTCCTAGGCCTAACAGCAATTGTCCATGAACTGTGACTGCTGCTTCTGTCCCTCAAGACAATGCTGAGGCTTCTTGAGAAGGTTGAAATGCTTGGCCAAAACACGCCTGGGCTTGGCTAGTCTGAGCAGAAGCCCATGGAGGCAGAACCCCTGCCAAGGTGGGGGCAGACAGTGGGAGGGCCAGGGCTGGATGGAGCCTGGGTCACCACGCCCTTCTCCAGCGGGGATGCACAGCCTGCCCTTTGGGGTGAGGCCCCTGGGCAGTCAGGGATACGAAGGTGGCTGGCGGAGGGTCGGGGACAAGGACAGACAGAGGGAACTGGAGAAAGCTGATCTGTCTTCCAGGCAGGGCCGTGGGGGCCCTGACAGGCCACGGTCTCTCAGGCCGAGTCACCAAGCTCCGAGCCAGACAGGGCCAGCCTCACCCTCCACTTCAGGGGCACTTGGCATTCCAGGAGTAACCGGGGACGCTTAGACCTGTCCTCCTTCCGGCTCAGGCGGCTGCCGCTGAGATGGCCAGCCAAGCCAAGGACGTCTGCAATCACGCAAGAACACCCCGGACGCTGCCAGGGGCTGCTGGCTTTAAAGGTCGCATCCAGATAGGAGAGCTCTCCACTGCAGATGCTCTGCACTTGAAGGGGAATGCCGAAGCCCCGTCTGTGGCTGCCTGCCTCTCCGCAGGTCGGCACCCCCGAACCCCACTTCCCAGACCAACAATCCGATCCTGGCTTGCTCTGTGGACGAGCAGATTATTTCCTTTTATCATTTGCTAATCGGTTCCTCCTCCTCCTCACATGGGTGTGTAATAAGGGGAATGCCAGCTCATTCATTCACACATAAATGAAAGAGCACCTACTATACACGGGGCTCTGTGGGATACCTCGGCATGCAAGGCGGACAGGTCCCTGAGTTTAATTGGGGGTGGAGGGAAATGGACCATAAACAGGTAACTACCCAGTCAAAGTGTGTCTGGCAGCTGATAACAGGATTAACCCTGCAGAGAGAGGCAGGACGCTTAATGAATTTGGGGGACAGGAGCTGGGGAAAGAAGACGGGTTCTTAAAGGGACAGACCAGCACGTTGCACCCCCCACAGTCATTCAGGACTCAACCAAGGGCATGCAAGCTCTCACTGAATAAAAAGTGACTCAGCATCTACTGCGTGCCCAGCACTCTGCTCGGCGCTGGGAGTGCAGGGATACTCAAGACAGAGACCCCTGCCCATGTGGAGCCAGCTCTCTTGGCGGAGAGGTGGGTGGACGCATGCTGCGCGGGTGCACAGACTGGAGCATATTATGAATGCCGACACGCGTTAAGACTTAGCCTGTGTCAGGAAGTGTTCGGTGAGAGCAAGCAGCAGGATGACGAGCAAGGAGCATCTAAACTAAATGGGCAAGTTCAACATGTCGGGAAGATGGGGGTTGGGGGGCGGGGCATAAGACTCAGTCATCTCCTCCGGAAAATGACCCAGAATAACACTCCAAGTTCAATTCTACTCAGTTCTCTTCCAGCCTGTTTCTGTTCACGGGGAGAAAGAAGAGTGGACGCTTTCTCTCAGCAGGGTGGGAGCAGGTGCTGGTTGGGTGAAGACGCCGCCCCTTGCCAGTTCTAGGTGTTCCTTATGCCCAGGGAAACCTCCTGGCCATTGCCCCACGTCTGCCCATAGAAATAAACGCTTGTCGGAAGATCATTGGCGTAGGGCTTCCAAGATTTTAGATGATCTGCCTTCCACTCCTGTCATGCCAAAGCGTCAACACCGAAGTCCCTCTTGGGCTTACCTCTTAGGCATCTAGGTCTGAGACCCTTTCTGTTGCAAATGGCTGGAATACAACCCAAACCCTTGTAAATATATTTTTTTAAAGAGTGATCTGCGTAACTGAAAAGCCAGATGAGGCCGGGTGACCCAGAGGGCGGCGTCCAGGGCTCAGATACTGTCGAGAACCTGCCTCCCCCCGCCACAGCACACTTCCGTCTCAGGCAGGCTCACCCAAAGGGGGCCCAGCACGTCCTGGTTCAGGCCCTCCTTTGTCCTTCCAGCAAGTTCATCAAAGTTCAGGGACTGCATCCCATTGGCCTGGCTTAAGTCTTGTGGTTGTCCCTGAACCAATCAATGATCTGGGGATGGAATGCTCTGATTGGTCCAACCTGGGCCACATGACCAACCTTAGACTATGGATGTGTGAGCCCAGGGGCAGGGGAGAGTTCCGGAACAGAAGGTCGAGGTACTGTTTCTTCAGGAAGAGAGTGTTGCTGGGCACATTCAAACAAGTGGAGGTGACATTCTGCATGGTGGTGGGTTGAAGGCTCCTGCAGCCCATGATCTCATCCTTCAGTTGGAATGAAAAATGCCCAGGAAACCACTGAGGGGGAGGGTGGGAAGGGACCAGGTGAAAATGTATAGTTAAGACTATACATCAGAAATAAGATCGTTCATAAGTAGCACTCAGGCGGGGCCACGATCAATGCCGCCCAGTAGGAAGAGGGGAGCCACGTCTGTCATTCTAAAATTTCCTGGACATATTAAGAAGAAAAAGTAAAAAAGCAACAGGTGAAATTAATTTTAAAAATATATTTTATTCAACCCAATGTATCTAAGATATTATTTCAACATGGTATCAATATAAAATGCACCAACGTAGACAGTTGGAAATTTTTTCACATGAAGACTCAGTGTGTACATTACACTGAACACACATCTCGATTTGGACACGCCACATTTCCAGTGCCCCTTGAGGGGAGTGGCCACCGCCGTGGGCAGCCCAGCTCCAGACCTTCGCTACCCAATGTGTGGTCCACGGACCTGGGCAGAAATGCAGTCTCAGGCTCCGCCCCAGGCTTCCGAATCTGAGTCTGCCCTTAACCCCTCGTATCCTCAGTGATTCCGGTGCACATTACGTCTGAGACAGGTTGGTCTAAACCAGCACCGTCCAAAAGAACTTTCTACAGGGACGGAAACGTTCTGCATCTGCGCTCTTCACCATGGTAGCCACCAGCCACGGGAGGCTAGCTTGAAATGTGGCTGTGAGAAAAAAACTCAATTTTCTCACTTTATTTCATTTTAAAAGCCACAATGAATAAGTAAATAAGGAGCCACAGTGACTACCTACTGGGTAGCACAGGCTTGTACCCATGTAAGTGCTCCAAAGTCTTAGCTCTGATTGTTATCACCCTGTTACTCGTCCAAGGAGCGAGAGGGAGGAAAATGCACGGGTGTTCGCCGCATGGGCTCACCGTCTCCCCTGGGGCAGGTGCGCCGTAGTTATCCCCATTGCTCAGGTTTACAACGTGAGCTCGGGTCACTTGTGTGAGGTCACGTAGTAACTAATAGTGGTGCCGTCATTGGTCAAGCCCGCCTACATGTTAGGGACTCTATGCCCTTGGTTTTAATCTCCATAACTACCCCATATGTAGGTGCTAGTACACTTGGCATTTTACGAACAGGGAGGTTGAGGAGGCTCAGAGAGGTGAGGTGACTTGTCCAGAGTCACAGAGCCTCTGAGGGGCAGCGTCGAGGTGTGGTTCCCCGCCTGTCTATCTCCCCAGCAGTTTCTCCAGGGCCGTGTGAGTGAGGGACCCCCAGCAGAACCGGGCCACAGACGTACTCGAGGGCCGCGCTGCCTGGGGTTCACAGGGAAGACACTCAGCCTGGAATAGCTGCTCAGTAGTGGGGTGTGGGGGGCCATCATAACGACCTTGGAGGTGCCTCACAGCCCCCGGTGGGGCAGTGGCAGACACCAGGAAGACACCAGGCAGACACTGCAGCCCACACGAGCCTCCACGTGCTGTCTGGAGAGGTTCTGGTCAGCCCCCAGCCGCGGGCAGCGGGCACCAGGAGCTCCAGCTGCGTCTTGAGTAACTTCTGCCTGTTAGGTCCCAGGAAGCTGGCCTTCCACCCCGGTATCTGCGGTTTCCTTGTATTTAATGCCTCACTCCATTTCCGAGCGTGCGTGGGTGCTGTGCACTTGTTTGTCTAGCAGCAGAAGGCAGCCTCCCAGCGCAAGGCGCGCCCGCCCTCCCTGGCCCCCCTCCACGCTCACGCACCCGGCCTAATGCTGCGTGACAGGAACAGGCAGACAATTAGAAAGCAGGCTGAGAGCATCCAGAACTGGCAGCCTCTCCTGCCATCACCTTCCCTAAAAGGGCTCGTCGCTGAGCCACATGACCCAACCCAGACTCCAAAGCCCAGGGTCACTCCAGGTCCACATGGCAGTGGACCCCCAGCCCTCTGAGCTGGGAACTCAGAGGTGATGGGGTCCAAGCTCCCACAGATGGAGAAATAACAATGACGGTAACGGTGAAATTAACAAGTCCACTAGCAGGCATTCACTATACACCACACGCTTAACACACGTCTACCTAAATCCGTACAGGGGTCTGTAAAGCAGCCCTGCTATTACCCTCGTTCTGCAGAGACACCGCCGAGTCTCAGAAAGGTAACTCGGCTAAGGTCACGCTGCAAGGACGTGGGAGAGCCGGGATGTGAAGGCAGGCCGGCCCAGAACACAAGAGGCCAGTGAGATCCGTGATGTAGAGGGGAACGTGGCTTTGGCAGTTGGAACTCCAGTTCTGCGGTGTCCTCATTGTGTGACCTCGGGGATGTAACTGGCTTGACCTTCTGATCCTCAGTTTCCTCATCGGTGCCGTGGGGAAGATCGGGCCAGCCTTGCATGAAGAGTGTGAGAATTAAATGAGATGAGACAGCTGGTGTTCAGGAAGAAACCAGTGGAGGGAGGAATGTACATTACCGGGGAGCACAGTGCTGGTATACAGTAGGCGTTTAATAATGAAGCCCACACCTTAGAAAAAACCCCTTCCCTTTTAAGCTTCTGGGACCCACAGCCTGAGAGTGACAAGGTCCTATTCCCAGGCAGAACTGAACGTTTTGCTTACATTATCTCATTTAATCCTAACCACAATCCTCTGAGTGCAGAGCTGGAAACAGTTTCCAGAGGTCGGTGGTCTGCCGGGGGGAGGGGCCTCAAAGGTACTAAGCGTGAGTTGAGACCGCAGTCAGGCTCCCGTGGGGTCACAGTGAAGCCAATGGCCCGCAGCAGACCAGGGCCCAGGCCTCCAGCCGCCGCTGTCCCGGGACCCGCGTCGAGGGAGGTGACTCTGGCTGCCGGAGCTGTCTGCCCCTCGCAGATGGAGAACCAGAGGGGAGCCGATGCAGACTGCCTCCCTCTCGAGCACTCACACACAGCTGCTGCCACTGCCGCTGCTGCTGCTAAGTCCTTGCCCAACTGCTGGGGACAGGCATCACCATGGCAACCGCCAAAGGCCAGCTGGCCTCAGGTGCGAGGAGGGGCCGTGGCCACCTTGAGCCCTGGCCCTGGTGACCCTCTGACCACTCCTGGTGATGCATCCAGCCTGGCAGCCTCTGGAAGCCACCAACTCTAACAGCTGGGTGGAGGGAGAGCCCCCCAAACAGACTCCACCCACCACGCCCCAGCCCCTGCATCCAGGGTCCTCCCCTGACCCCAAGACACTGCCGCCCTGAGGGTCTGGGGTCCCCACCCGCCTGGAGAAGGTCTGGAGGCCCCAGCTCTGTGGGCGGGGGCAGCTCAGCAGTCACAGCTCTGTGCTGCAAATATTAATTATCTCCTAACGACTCTCCGGGTGGTCGTTATATCGCAGATGCTGGCAGCTGTTCCTAGAAACCCACCCAAGTATCTCTGGGCAGGAGGAGCCTGCCCCCGTGGCTGGAGGGGTGAGCCAGGCCCTGGAAGCATGTGTGGGCAGGACCAGGCCGAGGGGCTCTAGGGGAAAGGGGTCCTGCTGCCCTCACAGAGGAAAGGAATTAGGGAGCAGTGGGCAGGGGCGGGGGCCCTGGGTGAGAGGAGGAAGCTCTGGAAAGACAGCACCTTAGGCAGTGGGTGTCCAGTCTTTGTCGGCTGACCAGCACTTGCGTTCACGCAGCATGCGCAGTGTGCTAAGGGCTTCAAAGCCTGGCTACTCTGGAGTGTGGTCCCCAGACCGGAAGCCTCAGCATACCCTGAGAGCCGGTTTGAGATGCACCACCTGGACCCACGTAAACAAAACTCCAGGTGACCCATGCCCAGGCTGACGCTTGAGAAGAGCACCTTTTAACAGGTCCGAGGGCACCCAGCTAGTGAGCGGCAGCACCCGCCCTTTTATCCAGATCAAGTTATAGAATATCACCAGCCTCAAGGGCCCTCCCAGTCAATGCCCTCCCCAAGCACACCCACCGTCTTCTCAACTTCCGTTCTCCTGAGAGTAGTGTTGCCCCTTCTTGAACTTCAGTCAAATGGAATCACTTAGTGTGTACTCTTTTAAAAAAGCAGCTTGAGACATAATTCACACACCACACAATTCACCCAAAGTAAATGATGTGATGTTTTTAGCATATTCAGTGTTCTAAAGCCATCGCCCCAATCCCCTTCAGAGTATTTCATCACCTGAAACAGAAACTCCGTGTCTTTCAGCCGTCGGCCCCCAGCCCCCCGCACCCCCGGCCCCTGGCAACCAACCACTCACCTGCTTTCTGTCCCCATGGACTTGCCCGTCCTGGACGTGTCCTTTCAGTGGAATCAGACGCTACCCAGCGTTTCGCGTCCGACCCTTTTCACCCAGCATCATGCATGCTCTGGTGTCTCAGAGTTTCACTCCTTCTCGAGGCTGAATCACATCCCACCGTGTGGATGGACCGCATTTCCGCGCCCAGTCATTGTGGGCTGGACAAGCACGTGGCCTCTTGGGTCCGCTTCATCCACTCGGTGTTGCGTCCATGAACTTCCTAGTGCTGCACGGTGTGTTTGCGGTGCATTCTTTTTCACCGCTGCGTGATGTTCCATTGAATACGCACACCACTGGTTACCCGCTGTCCTTCAGCCGAACACTCGGACAGTCCCCAGTGTGGCACCGTTACGAATAAAGCTTCCGTAACTGTCCTTGTGTGTGTCCTTTGGTGACCTTATTTTGCCTGGGCATAGCCAAGTGTGGGGGGGCTGGTCAGTGGGTAGGTAGGTATTTGTTTGCTGGGTTCCTTTTTTAACGAAGAGCGCCAGTTTCAGGTGGGACCCGTGGAAACAAAAGTTTATTTTTGTTTGTTAAAAGTTGACTAGTAACTTTGGTTTTTTATCACTGTATTTGGTCCGTTACGTTCTCTTTATAGCAAAGTGATTCTCCACGTACCAGAGTGTTCCTAGTTTTCTTTTCAAATAATGGACCTAGGGCCCTGACCGGTGTGGCTCAGTCGGTTGGGCTTCATCCCACAAAGTGAAAGGTCACCGGTTCGATTCCCACCAGGGCACATGCCTGGGTTGTGGGTTCAGTCCCCAGTCGGGGCACAGTGGAAGAGGCAACCAATCGATGTTTCTCTTTCACATCAATGTTTCTCTCCCTCTCTTCTTCCCTCCCCTCTTTCTAAAAATGAATAAATAAATACATTAAAAATAATGTATTGGGTTTTTTTAAGGAAATAGTTTAAAGAAAGTTTTCAGTAAGTAAGAGCACAGGTAATGTTTTCACAGAGCAGAAGTCCTGGAGGAGACGCCCAGGTGAATGAGGCTGGGGGCACTGATACAGGAGCCCGAAGGCGGGCACGGGCTACGGTGGTCAGGCCGGCCTCCTGGCAGCTGAGAGACACAGGCTGGGGCTGGGAGGGTGGGTGAGGCCCAGGGAGACGAGATTAGAGTGGAGGAAAGGCTCCTCCCCTTGGCAGGAGTGGTACAGAGGCCACGGGTGGGCTTGATGAGGGGCAAGGGTCCTGGGTTCCATGTTCAGGCCCCACCTCCCAAGTCCTGTGTGACCGTGGGAGCATCGCACCCCTCCCCGGCCCTCAGCCATCCTATCTGTGATGTGCAGACGTCGGTGGGACTGGGCGCTCCAACAGGGTTGCCCGAGCAGAAGCCAGACTGCAGATGTGTTATTGCTTGGAACATCTTTTTCGCAAGTCAACCTCACAATTAAGAAGAGGGATTTTTGATGATACCAACATCTTTCAACAACTCGAGGTTCTGGCAGCCGTGAGTCCACATTTCAGGAGGGAATGCTTAGCCAGAGCTGAATTACAGCTGCTCCCACAAGCCCTCCAGAATGCCACAGTCCCCACCACTCCCTATTGCATCCCCAACTCGCAGCGAGAGTGCTGGCCCACTTACCACTGCTATTGCACTGCTGTTTTTCTTATGTGGAGATGGAAGTGGCACATTTCTCAAGGCTATGTCTCTAACATGCGTGGAAAACAGAGGAAAGCCAGGACAAGAGGCCTGCAGATTTCCCTTCCAAGCATCACCTTATCAGCCCCTGGAAGCATCTGAGTTTGAGAGCCCCAGCCTATGTGATCTCTCAAGTCCCACGCAGGTTGGAGAGACCAAACGAGGTGACGGCTTTGTGCCCAGGGCCCTCAGGTGAATTCTGACGGCTTCACGACCATTAGATGGGGGACAGCCACCCATGGCAGGCCCGGAGGCCAGGAACTGCTATGCGATGTTCCGTCACGGACAAAGCCCCAGCTCTGCTACACAGAGACCTGTGTTCTACCCCATTCCCTAGCTGTGTGACCTAGAACAAGTCATTTCTCCTCCCTGTGCCTCAGTTTCCTCACATGCATGAGGCAGTTCATCACACAGATTGAATACCATCACTTCTAATTCTCGCAACAGACTTTTAAAATATTTTATTTATTTATTTATTTTTAGAGAGAGAGGAGAATGGAAGGAGAAAGAGAGGAGAGAAGCATCAGTGTGTGGTTACCTCTCACACCCCCCCCACTGGGGACCTGGCGCTCAACCCAGCCACATGCCCTGACTGGGAATCCAACTGGCGACCCTTTGGTTCGCAGGCCCGAGCTCAATCCACTGAGCCATCCCAACCAGGGTCCACAATAGATTTTTGAATGCAAGGCACACAGTAGGCCTTCAGCACAGGCCAGTGGTCGCTGTGGCCCTTACCTTCCCCACCCCCTTCCCCAGCCAGCCCTGCACAAGGACGCCCCCAACGTCCACCCCGGTCTCCGTTGTCCACCCCGGTCTCCGTTGTCCACCCCAGCGCGGCTGGGAGGCTGTGCCCATGAGCAGCTAGTTAACTAAATAAATGAATGAGGCAGGTCTATGCTGATATAAATCTCTGGAAGAGAACATTTAGACACTCCATATTCGCACAGGATATCATTTAAATTACCAGGCTGCCTCCTCGGCCCGTGTCCCTTATTACCGTGTTTTTAAAACCCAGAGCTTAATTGCACATTGCCACAGCCTTTACCCACGGCACGTGTGGAAATTAGAGGCGCTTGCCTGCCCCCTCATTTGCAGCCCGTCACTCCCTGGCCGGCAAGAGGCCTGGGGATTGGACATTGGAGGGATGTGCATGCGTGGGAAGCAGGGACCAATGTGACGGGCTGGGGAGTGGGCTAGAGATGGAAGGGACCCATCCATCACCTCCCTGCCTCTGCTATGCCCCCGATGGGCCTTTCTCCATAGAGTGGACAAGATGATCCTTAAATATAAATCAAATGATGTCATCCACCCAGCTTTGACTCCCAGAGCCTGGCTCACTCAGATTAAAAGCAAACTCCTCCCTTTTGCCCCCGCCCCAGGCCCTGTGGGCTCTGAACCCCCGCAACCTCTCTGATCTCCACTCCCATTACCTCCCACTTTGCCTTGCTTACTGTGTCCCAGCCACAGTGGCCACCTTGCTAAACCTCCAACAAATCACGCTGCCCCAGGACCTTTGCACCTGCTGTTTGCTCTGCCTGGCTTGCTCTTCTCCCAACAGGGGGCTCTTCTACTTGCCTCCAGTTCTGCTCCCAGAGGCCTTGTCTAAAATATGTCCCCTCTCCCTCACTGTCTGCTTATTCTGTTGTTTCTTTTTTTTTTCCCATAAAATGCATCCCTGTGCATCTACGTTTTGTAGCTTTGTTCTTTGGCACTCTCTACCACTAGAATGTTCCCCCAGAGAGCGAAGGCTCGGAGGAAGAGCAGTGAAGGAGTCCGAGCCTTGAAGGTGACTCCACAGCAGGGGCTCCCCCAGCGGCCATTGGAAGAATACGTGAATTGTTGTCTTTGGGTCGCATCCCTACGTCACCTTTACCATGGTGGACCACCCCGTTTCCACATCCCGTTCTGCGGAAGTGGCAGGACAGAGCAGGTGGCATATCGGACCGTTTGACAGATGGGGACATTGAGGCTCAGGGACGTGATGTGAGTTCCCAAAGATCACACAGTGAGTTGCAGGGGGCCCTGTCCCCTCCCTCTGTGACAAAATGTGCCACCCTCCTCCCCCCCGTCAGGGCCCATGCACACTGTTCCCCCTGCCTGGGGGGCCCTTTATCCACCCCCGGTAAACCCACCCTCCTTCAGTTTTCTAGCCAATGTCGACCCTCTGAGATGAGGGTGAGACCTGCTCTTTAGAAATTCTCAGTGCCCCGCCCCCCTCCTCACAGGGCCAGTCGGAGTTGTACATGTGAAAAGGCGAGAAAAAAGTGTTTTGTTCGTGGGGGAGGGAGGCGCCTCATGGAGTGCAGATGTCAGCGGCTGCACCAGGCTGGGCTCCCAGCAGGCAGACCCTGAGTTTCTCTGAGGGGGTGGTCGCAACAAGGTTCAGGGAGGCAGCGAGGAGACAGCAGGGCAAGGAAGAAGAGAAAAACAACAGAGGACGCGTGAATGGGGGTGAACACTGTGGGCGACGGGGCTGTCCCCACCGGGAGACAGCAGCACATGCCTCAGATGGGCAAGGACGCCACGAGTTTTGCCCCCCTGCTCCCATCAGCTGTTGATGGAGGGTGGCTCTGGGGATATTAACTTCTGGCACTTCTGACCTACCCTGAGTGAGGATTGAGCTCACCCCTGTGGCCACGGGAAGCCCTGGCCCCAGGGAGAGAGAGGCAGGTGGTGGAGGCAGGACGCCACCAGCATGTTTGAGGACAGTCCTCTGAACCACCCAGGGTGGGCCGAATGACATGCACAGAAGCCGACAGTATCTGCTGTGGCCACTTGTGGCTACTATTTGCCTATTTATCAAATAGTCGATCAACAAACACTCTGTTTACTAGAACTGGCTGTGTGTGGACGTCAGTCTCAGCCATCACCCCCTCCTTTGGAGGCCAGCAAGCAGAAGACCCAGAAGTAATGATTTTTCTTTTTCATTGAGCAGCTGCCACTTATTGAGCAAGCACTGTTTGCCAGGCCGTTTGCATAAACTCTCCAGCGCTCTCACCTACCCGCCCCGTGAGGTGTTCATACACCCATTTTATGTTTCACAGCCAAGGAGACTGACTTACATGGGCTTTAGTTTCTTCCCCCGCCAAGGGGCAGGGCCAGGACTCGTATCCTGGTCAGTCTGAGCCCAGCATCTAATCTGCCTTCATGCTCATTGTAGGAATTCCTTTTAGGATGTGTGAGCTTGATTGCCTCCTGTGCACAGGGGGCTCACCACCTTGCAAAGCAGACCGGTCCACTGCCGGGCAGCATTAACTGCGTCTCCCTGGTCCCCGTATGAGGGCTCCAAGTTCCAAGGCTGGGTCCTGTTTAGCTTATTACCCTCAGAGCCCAGCACCGGGCCACGGCTGCCATTATTTTGAATCGCTGTCTCTCCGTTCTGAGTTCTGCATCTTGGTCTTCCTCTACCCCGTGTTGCATGAAAACTCAATCTAATGTCTCCAGGAAAGGGTTGAGAGACAAGGAAATAAGCTAAAATCACCTAAAATAAGATCAGGAAAGCACAGAACAGAGTGCCCACCACATGGCACACACTCAAAAAAGAGGAAGCAGGTGTTATTATTATTATTATTATTATTATTATTATTATTATTAGCGGCAGCATTTGAGCTATTTAAGAACACCAAGAACCCCCATGCTCACAATTGGGAGCCCCCCCAACCACCAGCATACCCAATACATTAAAATGTACCCACATTTAAGACAATTTTCTATGAAAAAATAATTTGGAAGGAATTTTGTCATTTCACTTGGAACATGAATATCAATTTTAATTCTGAAAGTTCCTCTTCCTTTATCAAAGCAAGTAATTTTTTCCCTTCAGGTGTCAAGCACTCCCGGAGGAGGAACTGGATGGGGAAACTGAGGCACAGGGGGTGAAGTTTTTTGCCCGATGAGGTCCACTTAGTGGTGGCAGCTGTGTTCAAACCCCACCTGTCTGGCTCGGCTATAAAACAGAAGTGGCTTCCGGAAGGAGTGAGTCGGTGGGGGTGGGGGTGTGCTCGGCTGGGGGATGGACGGCAGGGGTGGGGGAGTTGCCGCCTGCTTAATTGCTCCCGCTAACGGTTCAGGGCCAAAGCTCCGCCGCCCTCTTATCTCTGCCTTCACCATTTTTCTTTCTGGGCAATGAAGTTAAAAATCCCTCCCCAGTGCTCTGATGGGGTTTTGTAAATGTGGCCTCCCTATCACTATTTAACATGCGCTGCTAAAAACTCAATAAATAGCCACCGTCATTTGCAGATTAGCTGTTCACATGACGAAATGATTTATTTAGAAGATTCGTCTCCTCTCTCTCTCTCTCTCTCTCTCTCTCTCTCTCTCTCTCCATTCCTTGGCTAGAACATATTCACCCGAAATTAAGGGAGGGATGGAGGTGAGACTGAAGGGGGCGGTGAGAGGAGGGAGTGCAGGCGGAGGTGAGGGCGGCAATGGGAGTGCA